>LPNX010197229.1:82454-143325 GCA_001517045.1 Pseudotsuga menziesii
TAATTTCACCCGACAAGTTTGGAGTGAAGTTGAATTTCTTTTGCAAGTCACGAATTTATGGGATATGGATTGAATTTGGATTGTTTTTGTAGGGTTTTTTCAATGTANACGGCATAAATGTCTAATTTTTGACCTATTGTTGTTGACCAGTCGACAATCGACATTCTTTTTAAACGTCGGTTGAAATTTGCCTAATATATGATAGTGTAATAACCTTGCCAGATTTTCGACAGCCACTCGTTGCAACTCCGACACCTACAGTTTTTACTTTCCCGTCTAACATCCAATGACTTTCACTTCAATGAGGTCATAAATTCGACGGATCCCGCCAACGATTTTCACTTCACACGATAGGGAAAACCGATGGGTTAGGGTCTTCGGAGGTACAACAAGGATGTCGGATTTGATGGATGTCTGACAAGAATTTTTTCTACATATATGTCGGACATCCGATGGCCTCTTCGTAACTATGACACCCACTATTTTAACCGTCCTGTCAAATATCCGACGAGTTTCACTTCAATGAGGTCAGAAATCCAACAGATCCCACGAACGATTTTCACTGCAAAGAGGTCGAACAACTGACAAATTAGAGCCATTAGAGGTACAACATGGATGTCATATTTGTTTGATTTCCAACGAGCAATTTTGTTTACATGGACTCCGACGTCTTGGTGTAAATTTGTAAAAGAAAATATTGCTTTATATCCCATATATCTCACTATTGCTTCCTATCGACCAAATCCAAACCTAGACTACATCAACATTAAGCAAATCAAGTAATTTTTTTTTATTGAGATCCAGTCCACACCTACCACATAGTAAGAAATATAAATATATTCTCTCAATTATAAAAGCTAAGAAAATTTCTCCCTTTTCAGGACAAAAAATAGAGTTAACAAGTACAAAAAAATATGGGGAATACAAGAGCTTAACATATCCAAAAAAATCATTGTCATACCAAAAAAACATAAGAAAGTATAATTACCTTGTAAGAAAAGAGAATATGCTTAAAATTTGTTGAAGAGGACAACCAAGCACTTTTGAGTAGCATTTGTCATGGTAGTGACCTAGTTGAATCTACTTTATGTATTTTGGCAATATCATTGTCCAATGCAATTCTTTGAGAGTTTTCCTCAAGCACCTCGATGCCCACTCAAATGTTCTAGAACCATTTTCCCTAAGAAATTGTGAGACATTTGATTCTTTTCCTCGAAAAAGTGTGAGATAGAAGAGTGTTGTTTTCACCACAAAATTTGTATTTACAATGAGTTTGTGGAAAAATATTGTCCTCATATAACTGATGTAAGACCAATTTGCGACACAAATGAATCATGTAGGTTTGAAATTTAATTTGTAGTGAAAATTCATTTTTTGAGTATTAATTAGTTAATTTACTTGGCATGAAAAATACACATATCAATACAACAAGGTCCAAGAAAGATGATACCATAAGTGGATATTTTTCAAAATTTAGTGTGAAAAAACTTAAGATGTGTAATCGTGTCTAGATGCATTTTGATTGCCTAAACTCCAACGACCATGTTTAAGGTCAAAACAACACAACCAATCAAAAGTTTCCACAAATTCCTTGTAAGATGCTTATACATTACTTTGGGCATTGCAATTGTAATATGAGTTAAACATATGAGGCTTCTGACATCTCCATTGAGTTCTCAATTATAGACGCCACATTAGAATATATGAAGACACTACATATATGATGTTGGCAGTTGGTGACAAAAGTATCATCGGGATTCTGATGTTCACATCGACTGGATCGACCTACAGAGTCTGAGAGTCGTTGACGCCTACTGTTTCTTTTGAGGGAGCTTGTCTCTGAATAATGGTCCCTCATCTTAGACCGTTCATCCAACTAAATTATATCCACTTCATTATCAATCTCAACACCCTCTGAGGAGCTAAGAAAAAAATAGGGATAAGGACTAAGCATCTCCACCCCATCCTCAACAAAAAACCAAGTGCCTTGCGGTTCCAATTGCCTAGACCTCATCCCGTATTTCCTACTATAACCAACAATTGAATCCATTAAAGAAACCAAGGATGGAATTCATAGCCACCCTAAATTTACAAAAAGTGGTCCGAATTGGAATGGAAATAAGCTGCAAGGACTTTGGAAATCACACATAAATCTGCTGCTTCAATTGGTTTATATTATTTCCTTGTGATATGATAGAATAATTCTTTTTTTGGGAAAGTGCATGTAGATCAAGCTATTGCAAACATTATATACTTGGGTTTTCAACACCCATCAATTGGGAATACCTTGACAAAGCTCCAAATTCTCTGCGAAACCTACCATCCAAATATTTTCGATCTCAGGGCCTCATAGACATACTACTAGAAACCACCACACAAAGCCAACATGAGCCAACAACAAAACCATAGGTTTCCCCTTAGAAATCGTGTGAGAAACATCCATGCTGGAGACGAATTATTGAATGATAGATCCCCTAAAAGAGAAACATATTTAGAATCCAATAAAATGGCACAACTAATTGTAGATAGTGGTATGATTTTGAAAATATCTGTGACAAAGAGGTTAACATCCTCCTTTTTCTCTGGAGTAAGACTGGGCCACCAAAATAGGAAGTCTTTAGACAAACTCAATACTAAAACCAACATGTAGGTTGTCAAAAGAATATGTAAATGTAATAACTATTAGAAACCTGATGGCTTGTTGCACTCTTGTTATAATGTCCTTCGAATTGTGATGATGTTCTTGGAGAAGATGCTAATTTAGAGAAAAGCTTCACTATCAAAAATTTAATTCAATGGCAACGATGCCATGTAACTAATTGTATCTTGACTATGACAAATAAATAGTTTTCCATGGAAGATCCAAATAAAGGCTCATATATTTGCATAACATATACAAGGGAAATGCCTTTCTTGACCATCATCTCATCTAAGAATGTTGTCTCGAAATATTTGTCATCCTTGTTTTTCCTCTAGGGAATAATGTGCATGCTATGTACAGTTGTGTAGTATAAAGTTTTATAGAACTTATCACAATTGTCATATCACTTACCTCAATGCACGTCCACTAGAAGAAAAGGGATGCAAAAGAGAGATTACCGGATTTGCATTAAGAATCTCAAAATATATGTAGTTGGGATGAGAAAGTTGCACTTTATGTACATATTTTGATTCAAAACTTCCTCAAAATCCTTGATCTATGTTTTTTCAAATGCAAAAAATAGTGCAATCTAATTTTTTACTCTTTCTCGAAGTGGAAATTCAGAAGGTAAAAGATATTGAGAAAAACCATCTTCCACTACTTGATATCTTTCCACATTCAACCAAATTAAAGTATTGAACTTTTGTTTCAAATAATTGTTGTCATGAAACCCAAAAATAAACTCGGTTTCTTGGACATTAAAAATAAAATTTATTGGCTTCTATGTCAATGACGTCCATTTAAATAGCATGAACAAGTTGGAAATATAGAGACTAGTTCACAATCTAGCAAAGAGTATACAATTTGGTTTGGCTTCCATAACTTCTAATGAATTGAACCTAAAAGTATTGTCATTTCAACATCCCAGGAATCCAAACAAAGTCAATGTTATCAGCTAATCCATCCAAAATTTTGAATAATAAACTCTGTACATGTCTACAAGTCTTTCCAATGTGTACTTTTGTACTAGAACTTGCAATAGTCTCCAAAAAAATAATATATCAATTGACTATTAAAAAAATACACTAAAAACATGCAAATAATATAAATACTAAGAAGATGCCATTTTTTCATAAAGCAACTTCACTGCGTGTATGATAGCCTCAATCGAAATGAATTTTAGGGCATACTTTACTACGTCACAAATTTCTCCAATAACTTCCTTCCAAACATCCTCATTGGAATCCAAGAATCGAAGAGCAACAAAGGATTCTTAGGATCTCATTAGTAAGAATGAAAATGAAATTCATGGCAATATTGATCACAAAAGATACACATAAAATAAGGCTAATATCTCAAGTTGTATCTTTTTAACTCAGCAAGTTTCTCAAAGGATTCAGGTCTAAATGGATTTGACAAAATACAATATTTATCATATTTCATAGCTCCCAATCAACCATACAAAATTTTCTACACATCTCTTTAAAAATTATAAGAGAAGTGGTTGAAACTAGTTTTCAAGGATTAGTGTCATGGAGAAATATCAATATTATCTTGCATATTTGTGGACTTCACCATCTAGAGGAAGGAAAACCTATCGTGGTCTTCCATTTTCATTCACATATCAAATATGCGTCTAAGGACGAGATTACAATTCTTAGTGGAGGAGGGAGCAGTTGGTTGAGGCTATACATTATTATTTTCACTATTCTCTTGTCAAGGACAAAGTACTTTCATAATCACATGAAGTTTAGGACACACCAAGTAGAAGAATAATACCAGTGGGAATGAATTTTGTGTGTAAATCTAAAAAGGGGTGTCTTCAAACACTAAATTGGTGATCACAGTCATTGATGAAGGGATTTCCTCACAGTCAATCCTGTAAGATTCAAGGTTATATCTATTGTTGTGCTTTGCATTGGAAGGGCATTCGCTGTTGAATCCAAATACTCCAGTGGGGTATCATCATCTATAGGAGGGAAATCATATTTTCTCGTCTATTCATTTATGAATATTAATGTGACCAAAGTTTGCTTAGTTTAGCATTCTAAGTTTGTAGTGTCTACAATGTGAAGATATTTACAACCACTACATCTTATAGAAGACATCTTAAAGAAGGACATCAGTCCCACTAGATTCCATTGATCTACCCTTAACGCCATAAAAAATGGGCGTTAGGAAGAGTTGTTATAGACATAAAAAATCTTAGAATTCAATTTTATCACCTACAATGAACTGAAAATTATGATAGAAAATGGATTTTGGGCCTAAAACTGTTGCATGGTGGAGTTCTATGGTGGATCTATCCATCCAATACATTGCTACTACTTGCATGCAACCTCAGAGCTAGCAATCACATCACTTCCAAGCTTGGGAAGTAGGATTCTTTACTCATTAAAGTTGTGTTCATATTGCTTATCATAATTTTAGGATAGTACCAACATTTGCAGGAAAGCATATCCATTGGCATACCTCATGAGCATTCTCCTTGGCCTCTTCAGTCAACAACAAGCTTCCATATGATATTTGGGCAAGGTACCACACCTCAAACATGCTAGAAAATTTTTAGGCATGTGCCTATTACAACATTATATATATAAGTTTTATATTTATTGCTAGTGTGGACAATTTCAGATTGTCTTTATCTTGTTACATGCTCTGATTACTTTTCAATAAATATATGATCCTCATGGTATAAATATTGGAATAAATAAGAAAAAAACAATCAAATAAGACACCGGTATTACACCATCAATCCAGAATCTAGCCTCAAATACAAATAGTGAACAAATCAATGAATTTAATGTGGAAATTGAAACCAATAGATAGAACAATTACACTCACAAAATCGCTAGTCAAACATGCAAAATTCACACCAAACGAGACTGGAATTGGAGCATAACACTAATCTGTATTCAACAAGTGTACAATAGCCAACCTTGTGAAGTAATAGGATTATGCAATATATCATTACATGAGACAATCAAACACATAAATATTCCATTCTAAATAGCCAAAAAGTAGGCTTACTAAATCTAGTCAAACCCCCCATAGGTGCATAAAGCAGTTTCCAAATCTATGAAGATGCTCATGAATTTGCTAAGTCAAGTGGGAAAGCTAAAGATGAATGGAAAGTCAACTCATTCATGCTTTTATTTGGATAAAAGGAGGGAGGATGATGTGGGAAAAAACAAGTCAACTACACCTAGTCTAGCTTTTCCTTTTTCCTTAAATCAGAATAAAACAAGGCAGCTTTTCAGAAAAAGCAGATATACGCTTTTGAAGATCTAGAATAAAGAAAACATGCTAAATTGCGTTTCTAGGATGTTTCCCAAGTGCTCCATGACTCATTTTTAGCATGTGTTGACTTCTAGCACTTGTAGAAGGAAACTAGCATAGAATGGAATCTAGGAAACTAGGTAATAAGACAAAAATAATTAAATTAATGTCTAAGGTAGGTAACTATGGGTCGATTATTCTAACACTCCCCTTAAGCCTGACTTTATGAGTAAGTCTCAGAAAACTATAGGTTCTAGCAACAAGGATTATTCACCCTTTACATACTGCTTGTCCATACAACACATGAAAGAGGCAAAAACCCAGTGAGAAAATCCTCCCTTAAACATGGACATAAAAAAAACAAAATTTTGGAAATCTTGTTATCAATCATGCTTCACAACATGATCAGAAATCCCTAGCAGTGATTTGAGATTGTTGAAGGTCTTCTCACAAAAAAACTTGGTGAATATGTATGCTACTTGTTCTGAAGATGCACAGGAGAGTAGATCAATGGTGCCATCATGCACAAGCTGTCTGATGTACTGCATATGGATCTCAATGTGCTTGGTTCACTGTCTCTGAACTGGATCATATCAGATTTGAATGGTGCTTTGATTATCACAGTAGATAATAGTTGAAAACTCTGATTCGAAACCACATTCTCCAACTATCCCCTGCAACCAGAAACATTGAGTTGCTACATTTACAACTCCTCTATACCGTCTGCTTATGTAGATGAGAGTGCTATGGAACTCTGATTCTTGCTTGACCATCTGATTAGTCCTTCTGCAAGCATGAACACATATCTTGATGAATACTTTTGATATGTGTTGTCACCTGCCCAATCACTGTCAGTAAACCCGATCAAATCAAGATAAAATTTTGCTTTGTAGAAGATCCCATGAGTTCTTGTTCCTTAAACAAAGTTTAGGATCCTTTCGGCTGCTCTATAGCGGATCTGATGAGGCTGATCCATGTATCTTGAAGCCACACTAACTGCATAAGATATATCAGTTCAAGTGTGTGTAAGATAAAGCAAACACCCAATCAACTGCCTATACAGTGTACTATTTACCACAGGAGAAGAACCTGCTTCTTCAAGCTTAACTCCTGAATGGAAGGGAGTCTTGCTTGGCTTGCAATATTTCATGTTAAACTTGTTCAGAAAATCCAAAGCATACTTGGACTGATGTGCTTTGATTCCATGTTGGGATTGAGCAATATTGAGACCCAAGAATTGGCTCAACAATCCCAAATCTTCCATAGAAAATGCATGGTTCATTGCATCTTTCAAGGAGGCAATCTCTTTCTTTGAACTTCCTGTAATCAAAAGGTCATCCACATACACGACAATAATCATCAAAGAACCATGAATCAACTACAAATAGACATTATGATCATACTTGCATCGAACAAAACTCAGTGATAACAAAAAGCCATCAATCTTGGCATACCAAGCCTCGGGGGCTTGCTTGAGCTCATACAATGATTTATTTAACTTGCATAGTAAAGATGGATTAGAAACAAACCCTTTAGGTTTTTGCATGTAAATTTTTTCAGTGAGATATCCATTTAGGAAACAACACTTCGCATCCATGTCATGTACCTCCCGCTGCTTTGAAGCTGCAATGGCTAGAGCTAGCCTTATGGAGTCCATGTTTGCCACTGGTGCAAAGGTTTCATTGTATTCACTACCATGTGCTTGTGCATCTCCCTTGGATACCAATATTTTCTTATATTTCAAAGGTGAAACATCAGTAGAAAACTTATTCTTAAAAACCCACATACATTGAACTAGCTTCCTCCCCGGGGGAAGATCAACCAATTCCCAAGTGTTGTTCTTCTGGAGTGAGATGAATTATTCTTTCATGGCTGTTTGCCATCTTGGATCATGTGCTACATATTAATATTTATGTGTATCTGATTCAACCATAATATATCGCTTCTCAACAAATAGAGGATCTTTCACACAAAGGGCACTCTCAAATTGAGCTCCAGCCCTCCTAGTGTCAATAGGATTTCCAGCTAGTTCCCTAGCTACATGAATGGTCTTTGTTGTCCATTTTGGTATTGTAGGACTGTTAGGATCTGCAATCAAATCATCGTTATTAGACATGTCAGAATCAACAAACTCATTAGTCTCTTCACTTACAACTAATGGATATGGTGGTGAAGAAGACTCTTCAACTTCAACTGCTACTAAAGGCTCTTCTTGGAACTGAACACTTATTTCAATGAAAGATTTGTTAGTGATAAATTTGATCAGATTGTACCCTTTTGAATCTTTAGAATACCCAACAAATATGCACTCTTGAATTTGGGGCTTCAAATCCTTCCTCTTTTCAGTTGGAATTCTAGCCCAAGCCTTTGAGCCAAAAATCCTGAAATGGGTCACATCAGGATTTCGCCCACTCCAATATTTGAAAGGAGTCATACCTTCAAGATGCTTATGAGGTACCCTATTCTAGATGTAGGATTCACAGTTCATAGCCTCGGCCCAAAACTTTGGTGGAAAAGTCTTAGCCTCCATCATGTAGGTTGCCATCTCCTTCAGTGATCTGTTCTTTCTCTCAGCAACACCATTTTGTTGTGGTGTGTAAGGGATTGAATGTTGCATTTGAATACCTACATCTTTAGTATACTGAATGAACTCAGACTTGACATACTCACCACCATTGTCAGATATGAGGATCTTGAGTTTCCTCCCATGCCGGTTTTCAACCAAGGCTCTAAAGACTTTGATAAGGTCAAAAACTTCAGACTTATTCTTTGCGAAGTGAACCCAACAATACCTGGAAAATTAATCTATGAATTTCAATGCATATTTAGCTTGAATCGTGGACATCTGAGGGAATGGACAGAAATTTCACTACAGATCAGCTCAAGAGGTGTAGAGGTTCTCTCATGACTAGCTTTCTCATACTTGTGCTCTGAGTGTTTTCCTAGGATATAACCTTGACAAAATCCCTTAGAAAACTTGATCTTTGGTAACCCTATGACCATATATTTTTCACTTAAATCAGAAAGACACTTGTAGTTAAGATGGCCAAATATTTCATGCCAAAGATTGCTTGCTTCATTAGCATGAATCAAAAGAGCAGAGGGGTTTGAGTAGGGTAGAAAATGGGAAAACTTGTATACCTTCAAAGTGTGATCTACAACACCTTTTTCTATGAATTTACCATTTGAAATATCAGTGATTTCAACATCATTAGGGGAGAAGATGACCTTCTTTGGAGACCCAGTATGAGTCATCTGATACACTAACAAGAGATTAGAGGAAAGACCAATCAAGATCATTGAAATTACAACACATTATTGAACTTACTATGGTCAAGATTAATCCTTCCCTTCCCAAAACTATGAGTGAAAGTGTCATCTCCCAAAACTATTGGTGGACCTTTCGACATGTCAAGAGAGAATAAATTCTTGTTTGTCGAAACCATATGTCTAGAAGCTCCAAAGTGATGAAGCTAGGTGAGCTTGATGTGACAGCAACCAAGGAATGTACTCTCTCTCTGTCCTCTAAATCTGATCCCCCTTCCCTCTTCTTTGAGCAATCAGGAAGGGAGATGTTATTCTTCTCTAGGACTTGGGTCAACATGTCAATTTGCTTCTTCAGACAAGAGCTCTCAAGATGATAGCCCTTACTATAGTATGTGCACTTGCTCATTTCTCGTTTGTTCTTCTTCTTCTAAAAGTTCTTCTTGGAACCTTGGGGATCCTCTTAAGACTTTTTCTTGTCTCTCTTTTGCTTAGGTGGATTTTTAGCTTTTTTCTTACTTTTTGAATCCAACCTTGAATCTCTAGCAACCAAATCTTGGTATTTGGAAGGTTTGATGGTGCCCATTATCACAAACTTATATTGCTCCTGTGTGAGGGATTCCATGAACTATGCAAGCTTAGGCATCTTCTAGGCTCGAGCTATCAACTTTGTAGCATGGAAGGTTGAAACAAACATTGAATAGTCAGGACCAAGCTTAGAGAGTATGGCCAAAACTAGTTTCTTTTCCTTCTTTTCGATCCCACACTATTTCAACTGCAAAACAAGGGCCTTAAACTTGGAAAAGTAGAGTTGCAATGATTTGAAGCTATTGGGACTCAAGGAGATCAAATCATTCTTGATTTGATGTCGTCTCATCTCATCTGTCTTTCCAAAATGCTCTTATATCTTCTCTCGAACTTCATTAGGTGATGTCAACCCATCAATATGGAAGAGGAGGTCTCTTGAAATGATCAGACACAAAATACCATAGGCCTCATCGCTCTTGTTGTGTCATTTAATTTTTTCTACAGATGCATTGGGCACTGCCTCAGTTGCCATAGTCACCCTGTCACGACCTTTCCATCACAACAATATCTCCATATCAGCTTTCCACTCAAATAAATTGAATGGATTCAAGATGATCTTCTTAGATTGGTCCATAGCTCAGAAACTGTGCCCTCCAATCACGAGAATGCACTCCGAGACAAGATTTTGAACCTACAATAGCAATAAGGAAGGATATCAATCGATCTACAAAGGCTCTGATACCATGTGGAAATTGAACCTAATAGATAGAACAATTACACTCACAAAATTGCTAATCAAACATGCAAAATTCACACCAAAGGAGACTGAAATTGGAGCATAACACTAATCTATATTCAATAAGTGTAAAATAGCCAAACTTGTGAAGTAATAGGATTATACAATTTATCATTACATGATAGAATCGAATGCATAAAGATGCCATTCGAAATAGTCAAAAAGTAGGCTTACTAAATCTAGTCAAATCCCGCATAGGTGCATAAAGCAGTTTCCAAATCCATGAATATGCTTATGAATTTGTTAAGTAAAGCGGGAAAGATAAATAGGGATGGAAATACAACTCATACATTCTCTTATTTGGAGAAAAGGAGGGAGAATGATGGGGGGAAAAAACAAGTCAACTACACCTAGTCTAGCTTTTCGTTTTGCCTTAAATCAGAATAAAACAAGGAAGCTTTTCATAATAAGTAGATATGCACTTTGGAGGATCTGGAATAAAATAGACATGCTAAATTGGGTTTCCTAGATGTTTCCTAAGCGCTCCACGACTCAGTTTTAACATGTGTTGACTTCTAGGACTTGTAGAAGGCAACTAGCATAGAATGGAATCTAGGAAACTAGGTAATAAGACAAAAATAATTAAATTATTGTCTAGGATAGGTAACTATGGGTTGATTATTCTAACATTTAAGAAGTGTTTGGAAAAAAAATACATAACTAAGTTAGGAGGAAGTGGGACAAATTTAGAATAGTTTGGGTTGGGGATCTTACACCTTCGAACCAAACTTTTAATAGAACCTATAAATGAATGGAAACTTTGTTGCAAACGAAGTCAACATGGTTTTTTATTTCTCCTCTACAATAAAAAACAACTTACTACCATCTAGTTGAAATAAAAATCAATGTGCTTCACACTACATGAAAAACTATTATGGCACATCTGTATCCATCCTAGTGTGGAACTCAATTCAACACATTTCAGAATGCATGACACTAATCAAGATAAGGTTATCCCCTGAGGAATACTCACCTAAAGTAACTTAAACTATATGGAGGATGTTGAGATGAGTGTTACTATCATTTCCCACTTGTTATGACTAAATCAGAGCTAGTGTCATTTGCAGTGATTTCCACAGTTTCACAAATTGAAACAGTATGAATTAACCTATGAACTTTTCAAAAACATAAATATTGAAACATCAAGATATTTTTATCTTTTATGAGAGAGGAAAAGTGTATGTACATGCTAATAAAACAAGTTTACACTTGTCTAAGATGAGAAATGATAGAAAAAAAACAACAATATTAGTTTTAACATTAAAAAATTCCAATGTTCTTATCTCAATGTGTGGGTGTGATATGATTGATCACTTTTAGGTAAGTTTTGAACTGTCCACTAAGGAATGGGATAATGAGAACTCATGCAGAAAAGTAGACATCATCTTGAATGTATCATTGTAAATATAATATATATTTTTTTAAGCATACTTGCATAAGGACTACTCTCTAGGTTTGAAGAACTCATATCTAGCATTCTTTGTACTTATGAACTTGGGAACTAGAACAAAATGTTCTATATTATATAAGAGAAATGCTGAACACTTGGGGAATATCTTAGGGGATATGCATTGAGATTTAAGTTTCTCCCAAGGAATTCCCACCCCATTCCTTGGATTCAAGAACCCCATATGCTACCAATAGATTGGGAAATATTGTGCATTCACAACTACATGGAACAACATAAATTCCAACAATGACTTTCTATTTCAATTTTTCATAATATCTTAACCTATCATTAAATACGAAATTGGGTGAAGCAACCATACAAGACTTTCATAATGACATTTTGCACATCCCTCTATTTTGTAAACTTGTGGAACATACCCTTTATATTACTAAGAAAATAAATAGTTTTCTTGCTTATATGTAGAAGTGAACAACCATTTTGTTAACTGTGATACCCTAGACTCAGTTCCATTAATTATTGAAATAGGTAAATAATATAGACATGAGAAGTGAATTTCCATTTTGTAATGCTTATCTGGTTTAATAAAATTTGCCATTTCCTAGTGCCACATTATAAAGGTAAAAGTTGCTCTAACATGTATTATAAGTTGATGAACCTCTAAGGAACATTTAAGCACTCAATTTTTGCATGACACAATTTAAATGCATAACAAGATGTCCAATAGAATCAATTATTTATGAATGAAGATCCTAAAATACCATAAGTAGTAGTTTCAATTCAGTTGTTGGGGTTTCCACCTCGAACATAACATATAAAATTCCTAGATGAAAAATGTTAATTTGACAACAATGATAATGACAATAAATAACCTTATGCTCATAATTTGTCATTCCAATGCTAATATCATGCTCACACTGGAAGAATTGGTTCAAAACATGCCACTTGATCTCAAAAAAAGCTCCCAGAAAGCTTCATTTGGAAGAATAAATCGAAGGATTATTCATAGTGAGGAGCTCTAAAGAAAAAGTATTGGAGATCAAAAGTAACATATAGAAAATTATATTGACCTAAAATCAAACTTAGTGCTATCTCTACCAACTTCTCTCCTAGTTCAAATAAACACATGGAGTGAATGTGAAATCCCAATGAATTAATTAAGTAGTGAATCATATCAATTTGAATATAGAACCAAGTAGGCTAGATCTGCTGATACTCCTCTTGTTCAAGTCGAGTCAAGTTCAAACCTTGTGCATACATTTTCTAGTATGTGATAGTTGTGTTATTGATCCCTTTCCCTCCATTTCAATTTCCAAAGTGATTTAATATCATAGACTATATTGAATCAAGATAGTTCTCCCTCACAAGCCCCACTGCATTTCAATTTAAATGAACAAGATTCGATTCCTGAAAAATTATTCTATCTTGCTATAAATGAGTTTTTTCTGTGTATATTCACAACTATTTATCTTTACTTTTAGAAATATTTTTTTTATTATCCCCTACCTTCATTTTAGATGAGGAAATAACTACAACAATGGTCTTTAACCAAAGACAAATTAAATCCTCCCAAATATTGAACTTTGCAAAATCTGACCTACGTAACAAATAAGATACAGAGAGATCATTTTGTTGTATAGAGTAAGACACAGATATATCAAGAGATATATATGGTATTGATATTTTTAGAATAGAATAATAAAGGATATTCATAGAAGTGAAATTATATAAGAGATCTAGATCCTTTCATGCCACTATTTTTTACTTTGCTTATACTAGATTGTTAAATTCTCAAATTGAAAGCCCGCCAATAGGATATGCAAATATATAATAGATATTATAGTGGAATGATACGGTTGGATGATGTATATTTCAAATCACATTCTTTTTGTAGAAAAACATCTATTTGCAAATATGCTTCTCCGAACGAAACTTGTTTTCAGAGAGGCCTCCATAATGTCAATGTCATCCTATATTTCTGCTAGCATACTTGAAAGAATTAATTGTTTCTACTCAAATAGGTCCATTGAATGAGGAACTCACATGAAACATATAAAAGGGGCAAATCAAATTGATAACATGGATATACTTTCACAATGTATTAGCAGCTCATTGGTCACAAGGTCAACATGCTTATATTTACACAACATATGTAGTTGCTATGAGAAAGATGCACTTTATCACACAGTAAATTTTTTGTTTAAAATTGTGAGATAACTAAGGAAAAACAAAACTTGATAAAGGAAAACATTGTAACTGAAGAAAGTTGTGTCTTTTGTTGGCTCTCTATAAATATATTGTGTTAGTATTCCTAGTCAAGTATTGGCTACGATAAGGAAACTGAACATTCATACACTAGAATATACACCACATTCATAGACTGGAATATACAATAGTCCCTATATCCAAGGAACATTTTTAACATATTAGCAACCTCTATACTCATTTTTTTCTCCTTTATTTTTGTTATGAATGTATTTCATTTTTTCACGAGTTTTCTTTAGTATGGTGCAGTTTGTTTTTTCAAAGAAACAATATGCGAGTAAAATATCTTATGTTTCTAATATATCTTGCAATAAAAATGAAATATGAAAAGATGCAAATTTTCAGCTATAAATAAAAATGTTTAAAGCAGATACAATTTAAAAGTATGTCATCATAATACATCATTGCTCTTACCCATGTCCATTAAATTATATGCATATGTTGTTGATACTTATAATTTCTTGGTACAACTTCCTTGGATTTGTGGAGCTTGATAACTCCTACGTTTTCTGTACCTTTCAAAACATCTTTCAACATACTACAAATATTTTCCTATTGCAATAATTTCATGTTAGGACCCCTCAAATCAAGATTTTCTTGTTTATGAAAATAACAAAATGAAGCTAAAAAAATACAATCCGCGTAGTTTTCCTTAATGAATAAAAACAAACCTAATGATGAACATTTTGCGTTTGATGAACATTTTAATTTAACAATGTAAATTACAATAATATTCAATTAAAACAATTGGTAATAAGACTTCACTTGACAAAACATGGATACCACCAAAAAAAAGTATATAAGACCATCTATCACATAAAATCGTCAATTTGCTTCTCAAATATCAAAATGTTTCCCAATGATATCTGTAACAAGTTACAAGGGATGAGTGAAATAACAATAGTAAAATTTCAACACTACAATTATATATACCAGAAGAAATATTATAAGTCATGGAATACATGTGCCTATGACAATAATTCCTCAAAGAAATAACTTTGAGAAATGGATAATTCCTTAACATTCATTAAGCTCCTCTCTATTTAATAATTTAAGATTCTCTATTGAATAGAGCCAAGAACATGAAGTTGGAAGCTCTTATGGCCCCTCCCCCCTCACATCACTCTCAATTCCCCAAACCCAATGCATGTACTAGAAACAAAACATTTAGTGCAAATTCATGAAAATCTCATCATAAACAAACATTTACCATTCATTTAAAAAAAATAAAATTCATTAAACCATTCATTCCTTCAATCAAGACATTCATTAAACCATTCATTCATTCAATAAACACATTCATTCAATAAAATATATCATTCATTAAACCATTCATTCATCCAATAGCCGAAAAAACCATGCACGACATTATATTATAAAAAATAATTACGCAATATTTCTTCACTCACTTTTCTTTCTTCTCTTTACAAAATGAACAAGAAGCACATCTTCTGGAATTTTTTGTTCCATTCCTGGTGCCTCATCAACTTGTTGTGATGTCTCGCTAGTAGACTACTTTCCACGTGGATTTTACGGCAAGGGGCTCGAAATTGCTGCAATAATGTGAAAATGTTGCATTAATTTATTTTGTTTTGATAATTACAATTATTTCATTTAAACAAACATTACAAATGTGTTTTTTACCTGGTGCGGCCACATCATGTTCTTCATTTTCTTGTCCAGGATCAACTTGTACAGTGTGACCCTCTACATGCTCTGTAGTTGAAATATGGAGAATTACAATTAATATTAACCATATGCAATTCTCTATATAAAACTATAGCACACGAATAAATTCATTAGCAGGAATTTAAGCATGATCTTCGATTGATTTGTTTCCATCATCGACATTAAGATGATCATTTCTTTCATGCTCAAAGAAGCATAAATATTTTATGTTAATTTTTTATGATGAATATATTGCATGACAAGTAATAAATTTTCATTAAATTATATATATTTTATATACCTGTGCACTAGATTAATCACCAGAAGACCGTGTTTTCCCAGACAATCTTTTTTTATGTTCAACAACAACTTCAAAGCCATGTTGGAAGCCATAACTTCTTTGAATCGGTCAGTCTGCATATTTGCATAATGCCATTAGTTGTACATTTTGGGACACATTAAAACTAAAATAATTTGGATGTATTATCGGTTTTTCGATACTTAGAATTCGTGCTGTGAAATTCGAGTAACCACCAGGCCCAAGCTTATGCTGAATTTTTTTTTCCAATATTTCCTCTGCGGCATTTGATGTGTCTAAAAACCTAAGCAAGTCTTAAATTACGTTAGATGTTCCAAATTTGATATAAACATTAATAATAATAAGGGTTAACATTACATTGTGGAAAGTATTGCATACCTATGCCTGGTGGCATATTTCCTGCGTTTGTCAGAGACCTCTCCTATCCATCTTCCACTAGGGCTTTCCACTGCCTTGATGAAATCATTTGAGGGCACTATTACCTAGGTTTCCTTTCTTGGTGAACCCTATATTGGTCTCAGAAAATATTCATATGTTGTCTAGCCTTCTTTAGGACCTTTGCTATATTGAAGGTATCGTTGATGAATAGGACAACCAACCGATTAGTCATCTCATCCTTTAAATTTTTTGTTTTTCTATCCCACCTTGTGATGATTGTGGGATTGAATATATCCAAGTTCAAATCATTTATATTTTTATAAAAAACATCATTTCCTGGAAAAAAATCATGCCATCATTACTTAAAACTAAAAGGTTTTATCGATATATTACAATCAAATTATAAAAACTAACTTGAACAATGTATAATCACCTGGAATATTCTCTATGTTTATTGGAACGATATTCTCATTCATAAAAAATGTTGTCTCTATTCAACTTGTGCTAGTGATATGGGAAGATGCAGGAAATGTTGTTTCAACTTCAACATTACTAGCAGGATCTGCATCACCTCCTTCTTGTGCATGATCTGGTGTGCATCGATCAGCAGTGGCTGCACTCTTTGTTGGCCTTGGGGGTGTCATAGAACATGTTTCTGATTGTTCAGTCGATAACAATGGTGCATGAATGGGTGTTCATGGAGTCGTTTTCTCATGTGATGATTGATCACCATGAGCATCACTAGGCCAAACACCACCTTGACCACTGATGTGTGGTCACAAAAAATCCTGTAAATATAAACCATTCAATTATAAGTTCACTATCATATAAAAGTAAAAATTATAAAGTTATAAATGAATTGATATTATGATTCAATACTCTAAAACTTATTTTAAAGGCATGAGATCTCTTTACCAACACTTCAACCTTCGCTTTAATCTCATGTGTCTGCGGAATAATGAATAACAAATGAAGGATATCCACATTAATTTTTTTCAATTACTTCTCTGTTACCTTAAATGGGTCTAGAAGAGAAGAAACGTCAGCATCATTCAACAATTCATTGACATCAAAATATAGGGATTTCTGTGATGTTGTTTCATACACCGAATCATTGGCCTGCAACAAAAATATATAAAACATTACTTACATGTTAAATAAATAGGCTCAAAAAAAATTATATTAACAAAACATATATATCATGATAGAATCCTAGATTTACTTGAGTCCTGAATGATGGTGTGGTCTGATGCATAGCTGGTGACTTTCCTCGATCATGCCCCTATAAAAAAATTATTAGACAACATTATTTTAATGAAAGCAATATACAAACAAAAAATACACAACAAAAAAAATATGCTACATTTTATATATGTTTACAATTTTGAAGTATTTAAATTATACAATTACAATCAGGTTTACCTATTTCCCCAAGGTTGTTTTCTTTTGATCAACAGCCGAGTGAATTCCCCGATCAACACTCTGTATCAAATATAGATAAGATTATATAAACCAAATGAATATACTCTTGAAAAAACATAACAACATAAATGTTTCTACATATTAAATTTGTACAATGGCATTGATGTATACTTACTGCTTCAATGCAGGTCTGGTAACGTCTATTGTGAGGGAGGTGCCCCTCACATATCCCTACATCAAAAACATAGAGAAATTACCTAACGAAACCAAAATGCTCACTAAAACAATACAATAACATAACATTTTGGCGTACTTAAATTGTACAGTTACAATCATGTTTACCTCTTGCCTCGACGATGTTGTCATCTGACTAGTTACAATCATGTTTACCTCTTTCCCTGAGTGACCTGATCACTACCCTACAAAGTAAATATAGATAGCATTTTATAAACCATATGAATATACTCATGAAAAAACACAAAAAATAATCATTTTTCAAAGTATAGTTGTACTATTACCAGCGTAGATCCAAATCCTAGGCTCTATCAAGTGCCGAGATGGATCAAATGTCTCGAGGTACAAACCTCTTCTTAGGTATCCATTGATTTGATTCAAATCAAAAGACAATTTTTATTTATTTAAGGTCCACAAATAATATTTTTATTATTAATATTTAATATTATTTATGACTAACATATAATATTTTTTATTTTGTTAGGAACGAACATTACAACATTTCCCCATACATGGTTTTAAAACCATATGCAAAGCCCTCCTACAACCATGGGTTGTTTAGGAGGCCTTGCACATGGTCTTAAAACCATTTGCAAGGCCCTCCTAAACCATGTACAATAAAACCATGGGTTATTGAGGTAAAAACCATGTGCAAGGCCCTCCTAAACCATGTACAATAAAACCATGTGTTGTTTAGAAGGCCTTGCCCATGGTTTTAAAACCAGGCCCTCCTAAACCATGCAAAATAAAACCATGGGTTATTTAGGAGGCCTTGCACATGGTTTAAAAACCATGTGCAAGGCCCTCCGAAACCATGTACAATAAAACCATGTGTTGTTTAGAAGGCCGTGCACATGGTTTTAAAACCATGTGCAAGGCCAACATTTTTTTGTGGATAATTCAATTTGTTATTTTTTGTTATTTTGTTAGGTAGGAACATTACAACATCTCCCCCATATTGTGTTTTTTTCCTGACCCACATATTTTTTTATGGATAATTAAATTTTTACTTTTTTATTGTTTTGTTAAGTAGGAAGATTACAACATCTCTCCCATATTAGATTGTTTTTGTGGCCGACATTCATTTTGGCCTATAATTAGAAATTTTTTTTTTTATTAATAAAAATAACGTTACGTAACGTTACAAGATCTCCCCCATACTGTGCTGTAGAGCGCTTATCGGCACAATAAAGATGTATACTATTGTAATCCCACAGATCACCTAAGGTTACCAATAATACATACAAAAACATACATACATAACAAAGACAAGAGATAAGAACAAGTAGAGGAAATAACATATTATATTAACATGGGTGGGTCCATACACTATAGAGAAATGAACCAAGTTCTCATATGGCTTAACAGCCTAATATATATGATTTACAAACAGTTACAGCATAACCACCTGTCGGTTCGGTGAACCGACACGACCTTAGGTGGCCGACCTAATCTCTAGTTTAGTTGGTCAACTAACTTAGTCAGCTGATCCACTAAGTCAGCTATCGTTCAAGTCGGAATACCGACTTGCTCCTCTAACATGTCCCCCATGAAAAAAAAATTTCTTCGTCCTGAAGAAATAGGGAGGTACCAAAAAAAATGCATGTCTAAGTAGTCATTTGTTTCGTGCTTGTCCTTCATGGGCTATGACGTCTGATTGTTGGTCTTTTCTGCACATTGACTTCAAAAATTGTTGGGGTTGTCACAACTAAGTGATGTTGGAAATATGTCCAACTTTGCAGTATTTTCTGAATGTCAATGATGACTGTAGTCAGATTTGATAGGATCGACATTTTTTTTGGCATGGAAATTTCAGTTATTATTTCCATGTCGGGACCCATAAACTGGTCCTTCTCCTCTATAGTCCCTACAAGTCATTTCATCTGTGGGAAGATGATGTCTACTTTTTCCAGATTGTGGATGGCTTGATGCACCCACTAATGTGCTTCCCACTTGAGTTTCTGCAGCTTGGCTGTCTCAAGCACTATTTGGTATTCTATTGTGCTTCTGAGTGTCTCATCAGTGGTTTTCTTTTTTTCAAGTGCTTGGATCCCTTGTCGGGTCTGCCAAGTTTGTTGATAGACTTGCCCATAGTAAGTAGGCTAGTCTCATAGTACTTCCTCGGTGATGATAGACTGGACCAGGTCCCTACACTTGTTAAGGAACTTAACTTGTTCTTTTTACTTGTTGTCTAGTTCCTTACATCTATGATGGTTCCTTGTCTTTGCTTCTACTGCTAGTGCTTCCAGTAGTTGTTCTAACTCTAGATCTCTCAACTTGGTTGCATCATCCATAGTGGTTGATCCAAATAGATTGATGTGGACCATTGCTGGCTGTCCATGATGGTCCTTCTTATTTTTCTTCTTTTTGTGCTTCTCTTCTTTGGATTGTTTCGGCATCTGTATACCTGCAAAAGTCAAGTCGCGATTTTCTGTTTGTTGTGCAGGAGTGGTTGATGGTATTTCTGTTTGGGGCGGTGGGATGACTATTTCCTCTGGTTTTTCAGATGCAGGTGGTCTGAAAGTGGATGTGGTTGGTACTGATGGTTGTGGTGACATTCGTTCTGGTGCAACTGGTTGGATTAGGGGTTCTGAGTCGTGGGGTGGTGGTGGTGGTGGCGATGAGGTTGGGGAATGGTCGGGTGTGATTGGGTTGATGAAAATGTGGTTGGGAAGTGGAATGTTGGTCTAAGGGGCTGAGTCGAAGTCAGAGAATAGTTGTTTGATTTCTCTATTTATGTCCTCAACGTTTTCTTCTTCCTCACCTCTGGTCGGTTCATAGTTTGGTAGGTGGGGTTGTGGTACAGTCAGAGTGATAGTGGTTGTCTGATGTCCTACAACTTCGACTTCCTTGTTGGGGTTCCTTTCGAAGACCGAAGTCGAAGTTGCAAAAAATTTTAGTCCCTAAAGGACTTGGCCAGTTTGTTGGGATCCACTAGCTTAAAGCAGGGGTGCTTTAGTGGATAGCTTCTGTACCGACATGAATATCTCAGGAAGTTTCTCAATGAATTCCTGCAGATCTCTGTCCGTGTCGAATTTTTATTTCACTTCCTCTGACATAACACTCTTGCATAAGTTGAGTGGGATTATCGAGAGTTGTTTCGGTGCTAACTCTTCAGTTACTTTTGTCGGGGATGGAGGCGGGGGGGTAGACACCAGGTCTACAATGTTTTCAAGCATCGATGTGTGTGTGATTTTGGATTTCTTTGGTCGACCTTGTAATGCTCCTGCCTCAACAAATATCTAGAACNGCGGGGGTGTAGACACCAGGTCTACAATGTTTTCAAGCATCGATGTGTGTGTGATTTTGGATTTCTTTGGTCGACCTTGTAATGCTCCTGCCTCAACAAATATCTAGAACTGAGTTTCCACTAGTACTTTATTTGCTACGACATCTTCAATTATGTTGATGGCCATAGCTCATAGTTCTTCTTCATCGTCTGATGATTCTGGAAGGAGAAGCTTGCACTTTCCTTTCCCTTGTGGTTGTTGTGTTCTTTGACTTTTTCTTGTAGCTGCTATCTCTTTCGACAATTTCCTTATAATTTCTTTGGTGATAGCATATTCTGGGTTGTCTGCTTCTATTTTTCGCCTTGTCTCTTAGGTCAGGATGAGAATTTCTTCAGCCAAAAGGATTTCCTGCTGCTCTGCATGTGTTTCTTCGGTCTGCAGTTCTGCTCTCTGTGCTATTGGAGGTTTGATGATGATTTTAAGTTGGCCAGTGTGTTCGATCGGTGTCTCCTCCAACACAATGGTATTGATGTAGAGGTTCAGCTCATAATCCTCTTCTTCCTCCTGGTTTGTTAACGGCTCCTCGATTCAGAAGTCGATTTCCTCGGCCTTCGCTGGTATTGGTATTTTTGTTCCAGCTTGTCGAGATAGCTCCCAAAAGATCTGCTCGACCGATGGATAATAATTAAGGGCCTTTAGATTTGACTTAACGTCTTGCATGTACCACAGCGAAGTATGGTCAAGCTCTAACTGGAAGCGGGACTTTTTGGGTAGACTTCATCGGATGTTTTGAGGCACCCTCGATCTAGTCGTGCGGACTTTTAGTTGTTGGAGCCAGTTTTCCAACAACATTTTTCCATCTGCAAGTTCTTTCAATGTTCCTTTCTAGGAGAAGGCTTTGAATCTCCAGATGTGGAATTTTGTCGGTTCTTGAAAACTTTTGTGTCCTTCGGGGAAAATAGAATACATGACTATCCATAAGATAAGGGATTGGAACCTAATGATTCCTCCCATATCTTGGCATGTTTCACAGATGGTTTTGACCATTTCGGCAACATACTCGGCCCATCTGTAGATCTTTCCATTAGTCGTAATGGTTTCGACTACTTCTAGCATATCTAACTTGAGGTCAGTTCCTCAACCTGTCAGGGTGAGTGTGATGGCTATTATTTTGGCCACGGTCTGTGGCGTATGGGCTGTGATTTGGCTGATCATCAACCCTTTTGAGTTTTTTCCCGATGGTGACTCGGTTAATTCTTTGACCAGTCCCTCTTAAATACTGACTAGTACTAGGTCTCCTTTGTCTGAGAGACCTATCAGCTTGGAGATGACTTCTCCAGAGATGTCGACCATTTGGTCGAAGTAAAACTGGCCGTTGTGGTACCGTTTTATGATAAACTTGATGGCTGTTTCTTTTGTGCCACCGAAGCTGGCCATAAGTGGTGCATTGACATAGTTGAAAATGGTACTGTATTGTATTTTCTCGGTAGCTTCAATAGGCTTCTTTTCTATGTAATCCCACTCTTTTACCTTGGTCCATATTTTTTGCTATGAAACCTGCTGTACCTTAGCATTCTTAATGTTATTTAGCATCCTGACTAAAGGTGTTTCTGCAATTTGTAATTCCTTGGCTTTGGTTGAGGCTCTAGTCTGTTTGGGTGCCATTTTGTCGGCTTGGTAGTCGATTTCACTAAGGTGCTTTTGCCTTTCAGTCGTGTGGTTTCTCTGATTGTCTCTCTATTTGATTTGCAGTGAATGAACCTTCGGCAGTCCATTATTTCTAAGGGGGTGCATTGGATGTTCTTGTCAATGTATGTATTAATGGCAGACATGATGTTCCAGCTGGAATGCTTGAGTGTATGTTAATGGCAAATTGGTTTTGTCACTTGAGGTCATGAATGCGCGATGGGACTATCGAGGTCATCAGTCAATGTCAGTTGTGAAAATGGTTGATGGTGTTATGTCGATTGTCATGATGTCGGTTGTCGAAGTGGTGATTTCTTGTCATATTTTTCTGCGTATAACAGTATTATTTTGCTTTTGGGGTTTTGTGTATTTTTATATTTTTTGTCTAGCGGTTGAGGTCATTATATATATTCAATATGTTTATTTTTAGTTTATGTAGCATTTTAGTCGGGCTCCATCAACGAGTTTCCGAAATACTATGCCTTGTAATGTCCTTAGTTGGACTGATCCGTTGGTATGTATATATATATACATACATACATACATACATACATACATACATACATACATACATACATACATATATATATATATATATATATTCAATATGTTTATTTTTAGTTTCTGTAGTGTTTTAGTTGGGCCCCATCAACGAGTTTCCGAAATACTATGCCTTGTAACGTCCTTAATCGGACTGATCCGTTGGTATGTATCTTTTCGACAACGTAGGGTCCCATCCATTCTGTATGTAACTTTTTAGGTTTTCCTTTTACTCGACTATTGTATAGTAAAGCAAGGTCTCCTACCGACAAGTTTTTGTTCTTGATATTTCTATCGTGCCATGCTTTTTGTTGTTGTTTCTGGATTTCTTGATGTTGCATTGTGAGTAGTCGATGTTCTTCTAGTTTAATTTGTTGCAATAGTTGGTCCTTTCTTCCTTGTTCGACATCGACATGTAATATTTCTGCAATAATAGGTGTCTATTGTCGGAAGTGTAGTGGAACTACTGCTTCCTGTCCATAAACTAGACGAAAGGGGGTTTGGTCGGTTGAGTGTTTATTTGTTGTTCTATATGCCCATAGTATTGTAGGTATCTTCTCATCCCAGTCGTCCTTATCAGCATTACATATTTTTGTTAAACCTTTTGTTAATGTTTTGTTAAATGCTTCATTTACTCCATTTGATTGAGGATGGTATGCTGTACTTCGACAATGGTCGATTTGGAACTGATCAGTTAGGGCTTTGATAGTTTTATTGATAAACTGTCTTCCTTGATCACTGATTAAGGTTAATGGACATCCAAATATGGTAATGATAATCTCATAGATGAAATTAGCAGCTATCTCACTGGAACATGTGTCAACAGGTTCTGCCTCTGCCCATTTGGTCACATATTTGACTACAGTTATGATATACCTTGCACCTATCCTTTTTGCTAGTATAGGAAATGGTCCTATGAAATCTATGGCCCAAATTTCAAATGTCAAACTTTGGTTTACTGATATCAAAGGCATTTCTGTGCTAGGCAGGGGTCAACGTAGTCGTTGACATCTGTCACATTGACTTAAAACAATTTTGCAATCTTTGTAAAGTCTCGGCCACCTTAACCCTGATTGTTGGATTTTCTTTGCAGTTTCATCTACTTGGAAATGTCCTCCTGCAGGTCCATAATGTGCTTCATGCATAATGTTGTCTCTTTCATGTTCTAGTACACACCTTTTGGGGATGTCATCTAATCCCATTTTGTAAAGAAATCCATTTATAAGATTGTATGGTGCAACCTTCATAGCTAGGACTTGTTTCTTCTTTGTACTCATTCCTTCTGGTGCTTGTCCATCTTCTAAGAATTGAGCTATTTCCACTAACTCTACTGGGACTGCTTCTATCCAAAATAGATGTGCATATGGTAAGTCATCTTTGACTCCTGTCGGTTCCTCTCTCGTGTTGATTCGGGATAAATGGTCGGGACCGAAATTTAACTTACCTAGTCTGACAACAACTTCGAATTTGAATTATTGAAATAGAAGTAGCCATCGAAAAATCCTTCCATGGTGTAGACGTTTATTGACAAGGTACTTAAGTGCCTGATGATCATATAGAATATAAATGGGTTAGCTATAAGATATTGTCGATATTTTTGTAGTGCAAAGACCATTCCTAATGGTTCTCTTTATGTTGTCGAATAATTTCTTTCACGATTGTTTAATTTTCTGCTACTGTAAACTATAGGATAATCCATTCCATCATCTTCTGGTTGAGTTAGGATTGCTCCTATTGCTAGATTTGATGCATCAATATGAAAATGGAATTTGATCAACCAGTTTGGAAACCTTAGGATTGGTGCTTCGACTAGTTTTCTTTTTAGTTTTTCAAATGATATATGGCACTCTTGTGTCTAGTCAAACTCTTTATCTTCCCTTGTGTCTAGTTGAACTCTTTATAGTCTCTGGAAAATACATCCTGGAACTCCTTTAGTAAGTTCACGATCTCTGTCATCTGCTCTTCACTTTAGTAGTCTCCAATCTTTTCCATTTTTGGTCGATCATCATTTGAGATGTCAAATTCTTAAGTTTTGACTTTAGCATCTAGCCATTCTAGTGCTTCGGCTTCATTGATTGGTCGACTTCCTTGTTTAATCTGGGAGAATGGGGTAGGGAAGTCAGGAGTAGTCATTCAGTCGGCTTCCTCCTTATCGATTGTTTCAACTTTAAACACTATGCGAATAGGTTTGGTCATTTCGACATGGTTTGATTTCCATCTAAAGCTTTTTCCTTCTGTATTTTCATTTTCTAACTGTAGTCTTGTCGAGTGTGGTATTGTCCTAGTTTGTATATTGTTACAATTCATTGTCTGTCAGTTGTCTTTTAGAAGTTTATTTTCTGTCGGTTGTATAAATTCTTTAATTTGTTTTGTTGTTTCAACCAAATTTTCATTTTGTGGTATAAAGTTGAAATATTTAATGAAATTTTCTTCGAGTTCATGCCATAGGAAGGTTTCACCCATAGCTTCTTCCATTTTATACCATTTCTTTGGTAAGTCAAAGAGGGTTGATGGAAACCCTTATACATTAATTTAACCATTTTTGTCTTATTACCTAGTTTCCTAGATTCCACTCTATTCGAGTTTCCTTCTTCATGTCCTAGAAGTCAACACATGCTAAAACTGAGTCATGGAGCACTTGGGAAACATCCTTGAAACCCATTTTAGCATGTCTGCTTTATTGCAGATTTTCCAAAGCACATATCTGCTTTTTCTGTAAAGTTTCCTTCTTTTATTTCTACTTTATGCACCTATGGGGTATTTGACTAGTTTTGGTAAGCTTTCTTTTTTACTACCTTGAATGGAATATTTATGAATTTGAATCTCTAATGTAATTATGTATTATAGCAGCCTATTACTTCCTAAGGTTGGCTATTGTACACTTACTCAATACAGATTAGTGTTATGCTCCAATTTCAGTCTCCTTTGGTGTTAATTTTACATGTTTGATTAGCAATTTTGTGAGTGTAATTGTTCTATCTCTTGGGTTCAATTTCCACATGGTATCAGAGCCTTTGCAGATCGATTTATCTCCTTCCATATTTCTATTGTAGGTTTGACATCTTGATTGGGAGCATATTCTGCTGACTGAAGGGCAAAGTTTCTGAGCTATGGACCAATCTCAGAAGATCATCTTTACTCCATTCAATTTATTTGAGTGGAAAGATGAGATGAAGATATTTTTGAGAGAGAAAGGTCTCTATAGGGTGACTATGGTGACTGAGGCAGAGCCCAATGCAGCTGCAGAGAAAATCAAATGGCACAAGAGGAGGGATGAGGCCTATGGTCTTTTGTGTGTGAGCATTTCAAGAGACCTCCTCTTCCATATTGATGGATTGACATCACCTAATGAATTGTGGGAGAATATTATAGAGATTCTTAGAAGGACAGATGAGATGAGAGGACATCAAATCGAGAATGAGCTGATCTCCTTGAGTCCCAGTAGCTTTGAATCACATCAAATCTACTTTTCCAAGTTTAAGGCCCTTGTTTTGCAGTTGAAATAGTGTGGGATAGAAAAGAAGGAAGAGAAACTAGTTTTTTCCATACTCTCTAAGATTGGCCCTGACTATTTAGTGTTTCTTTTGACCTTCCATGCCACCAAGTTGACAGCTCGATCCTGGAATATGACTAAGCTTGCAAAGTTCATGGAATCCCTGACACAAGAATAAGATAAGTTGTTGATGATGGGCACCATCAAACCTTCCAAAGACCAAGATTTGGTTAATGGAGAATCAAGGGTGGATTCAAAAAGCAAGGAAAAATCTAAAAAGCTACTTGAGAAAAAGAGATACAAGTCTAAGTCTAAAGAGGAGACCCAAGGTTCCAAGAAGAACTCCCAGAAGAAAAAGAACAAAGGAGAAATGAGCAAGTGCACATATTGTAGTAAGGGCTATCATCTCGAGAGCTCTTGTATGAAGAAGCAAATTGACATGTTAACCCAACTCCTGGAGAAGAATAATATCTCCCTTCCTGATTGCTCAAAGAAGAGGGAAGGAGGATCAAATTCAGAGGAAAGAGAGAGAGTACATGCCTTGGTTGTTTCCATATCAAGCTCACCTAGCTTCATAATAGACTCTGGAGCTTCTAGACATATGGTTTCAACAAAAGAGGCATTATCCTCTCTTGACATGTCGAAAGGTCCACCAATAGTTTTGGGAGATGACTCTCTCATTGACAGTTTGGGGAAGGGAAGGATTGATCTTGACCATGGTAATCTCAATAATGTGTTGTATTTTCTAGGTATTGCCTCTAATCTCTTGTCAGTGTATCAGATGACTCACATTGGGTCTCCAAAGAAGGTCATCTTCTACCCTGATGATCTTGAAATTACTAAGATTTCGAATGGTAAAGTCATAGAAAAATGTGTTGTTGATCACACTTCGAAGGTATACATGTTTTCCCATTTTAGACCCTACTCAAACCCCTCTACTCTTCTGATTCATGCTAATGAGGCAAGCAATCTTTGGCATGAAATATTTTTCCATGTTAACTACAAGTATCTTTCTGATTTGAGTGAAAATGATATGGTTATAGGGTTACCAAAGATCAAGTTTTCTAAGGGATTCTGTCAAGGTTGTATCCTAGGAAAACACACAGCACACAAGTATGAGAGAGCTAGTCATGAGATAACTTGTGCACCTCTTGATTTGATCCATAGTGACATTTATGGTCCATTTCCTCATATGTCCATGAGTCAAGCCAAATATTCACTCATTTTTATAGATGAATTTTCCAGGTATTGTTGGGTTCACTTCCTAGAGCATAAGTCTGAATTTGTTTACCTCTTCAAAGTCTTTAAAGGCTTGGTTGAAAACCAGTCTAGGAGGAAACTCAAGATCCTCAGATCTGAAATTGGTGGTGAGTATGTCAAGTATGATTTCATTCATTATTGTAAATACGCAGGTATTCATATGCGACATTTGATCCCTTACACACAACAAAAAAATGGTGTTGCTGAGAGAAACAATAGGTCACTGAAGGAGATGGCAACCTCCATGATGGAGACTAAGACTTTGCCACCAAAGTTTTAAGCCGAGGATATAAAATATGCATCCTACATCCAGAATAAGTTGCCTCATAAGCAACTTGATGGTATGACTCCTTTTGAAGCTTGGATTGAGGACAATCCAAATGTGACCCATTTCCGGATTTTCGGCTCAAAGGCTTGGGCTAGAATTCCAACAAAAAAGAGGAATGATTTGCAGCCCCAAAGCCAAGAGTTCCTATTTGTTTGGTATTATAAATATTCAAAAGGGTACAAGCTGATCAACTTGAGCACTAACAAATATTTCGTTGAAAGAAGCGTTCATTTCTAGGAAGAGCCTTCAGTAGCAGTTGAAATTGGAGAGTCTTCTTCACCACAAGATCCATTGATTGTAAGTGAAGAGACTAATGAGTTTTCTGATTCCGATATGTCTGATAATGATGATTTGATTGTAGATCGTACCATTCCTACAAGACCAAAAATGGGAATAAAATACCATTCATGCAGCTGGGGAACTAGCTGGAAATCCTAATGACACTAGGAGGACTAGATATCAATTTGAGAGTGCCATTTGTGTGAAAGATCCTCTATTTGCTGAGAAGTTCTATATGATGGTTGAATCAGATCCACAAACATATGAAGATGTAGCACGTGATCCAAGATGGGAAAAAACCATTAAATAAGAATTTAGCTCGCTCCAGAAGAACAACACTTGGGAACTGGTTGATCTCCCCCCAGGGAGGAAGCTAGTTCAATGTAAGTGGGTTTTCAAGACTAAGTTTTCTGCTAATGGTTCAACTTTGAAATATAAGGAAAGATCAGTAGCCAAGGGATACTCACAAGTACATGGTATTTACTACAATGAAACCATTGCACCAGTGGAAAAGATGGACTCCATAAGGATAGCTTTATCCATTGCAACTTCGAAGCAGTGGGAGGTACATCACATGGATGTGAAGTGCGCTTTTTTAAATGGAGATATCACTAAGGAGATTTACATGCAGAAACCTGAAGGGTTTGTTTCTAATCCATCGTTAGTGTCCAAGTTAAAGAAATCATGGTATGGGCTCAAATAAGCCCCCAGGGCTTGGTATGCCAAGATTGATGGATTTTTGCTATCACTGAGTTTTGTTCGATGCAAGTTTGATCCTAATATATATTTGGAGCTTATTTATGGTTCTTTGATGATTATTTTCTTGTATGTGGATGACCTTCTGATTACAGGAATTTCCAAGAAAGAGAATGCCTCCTTGAAGGATGCAATGAACTATCCATTTTCTTTGACAGATTTGGGATTGTTGAGCCAATTATTGGGTCTCAAAATTGCTCAATCCAAACATGGAATCAAAGTACATCATTCCAAGTATGATTTACATTTTTTGAACAAGTTCAACATGTTGGAGACATTTACCACCTTACACACTGATTTTGGTCAATTTTTCCTAGTTAAACCACTATCCTAAGTATTATTGACTTAATTGGCATCATAGGAGCACTAGATGACATTAGCTAGATCGCACCCACACCTACCTTCAGTCAAGGAGGCTAACTTATCCTTATCCTACATTCAGGGAGGCTAACTAGAACACTCTGGGGGTGATTTGAGTGTCATTAATGCCCCATATTGCTAACATATGGTTACAATCAGTTAAACAGAGCAGTGAAGGTGCTCTCCTTCATTAAATTGATTATTTATTGATTATTTAATGAGCTGGAATCAACAGAGGCGCCTCCAACCACTTTTGATGTTCAGTTACACTTCAGTGAACCTCATCGGGGTTCAGTGGAGTCATTGATGCGCTACGACTTGTTGGTTGGATTGCTGTGACATGTGTCTAACCTAATTTCAGTTAGACTCAATCATTCATTACACTTTGACTTCAGTTAGGGCTCAATGGAGTCAATTATGGTTTTGATCAATGGTTAACTTGAGTGCTGACTATGGCTTACATTCAGTTAAGCTAGACTCACTCATTCAATTTGAATGACCTCGTTGGGAATTTGAATTGCTTTTCATTCATGCTTGCAGCATGATCTTGTAATGTATTACTCATTCTTTATGTGAATATACAGAACAGCTGCTCATTTTGTAGCACAATTACACCATTTTCATGACTTATTGTTATTAATCTTTGATGAGACTTGTGTTTAGTCCCTAGATTACTGTGACAGATTAATATGGTATCAGAGCTCATGGCAGGATGAAGCTTGGATCTCTCAAAAATAAGGTTTTTGATAGATCTTGCATGAAAATTGAGCAATATCTCAAAAATCTAGCACTGCACCAGAATCCAAGGCTTACCACTTAATACCCCAAGTAAAGAACTCGTTAATCAAGCTTGCTTGATTGGCTATGCTGGGTGTGATGAAATCCTAAAATGTGTAGGTTTTTCGACCTTACATTGCCTTTTTGGTTGTGATTTTTAGGTTTTTGATAGGTGAAAGCATTCGCTCCAGCAAATTCAGATGGCTTCTTCTGTAGATCTTTTGACTCCGTTCAATTTCCACTCATGGAAAGGAGACATGGAGATCCAACTATGTTCCGTAGGACTCTATAGGGTCAACATGGACATTGAAGAAGAGCCTGGTTCTGCAATAGACAAATCTAGATTATTGAACAAGAAGGATGAAGAATTCGGATTCTTATGCCTCTTTGTTTTGTAGGATCTCCTTTTCCATATTTTTGGATTGAAGAATCCAAAGGAAATTCGAAACAAATTGGAATCCCTGTATGGAAAGCAGGATGATTTGAGAGTTTACCAACTTGAAAATGAACTGATGTCTGTCCAGCCTTCCAATTTTGAGACCTTGGATGACCTTTTCAAAAAGTTCAAGCACATTTTCCTACTATTGAAGCAATGCAAAGTGGAGAAGGATGATGATCATCTCATCCTCGCCATACTCTCCAAACTTGGACCTGATTATTCAGTTTTTGTCTCTACATTCCATGCGGGGAAGCTCACAACCCTTGGATGGAAGATGCCTACACTCAATGCCTTCATTGAGTCTCTAATAAGTGAACATGATAAGCTTGTCCAAATGGGGATCATCAGATCCTCCCATGATCAATCCCTCCATGTCTCGGGGCCCAAAGATATGAAGGGTAAAGGAAAGCAGCAGAAGAACCCAAAAACTAAATTCGAAGCTTGTAAACCTAAAGTTGAAAACTAGTGGCATGAAGAGTCTTCCGGCTCAAAGAAGAATAGAGCTAAAGGGCATCATGTAAAATAAAAAGTCAAGTGTTCATACTGTAGGAAGGGCTTCCACCCTGAACATGCCTACATCAAGAAGAATCTTGATGAAGCTAGCTCTCTCCTTGAGAGAAATCACATCAATCTTCTGGAAATATTTCAAAGGAGAGATCAACAAGATCGAGAACCACAGCATGAAAAAGGTCATTCCCTCATGGCAAGCACTTCGAAGTCCAAAGAACTCTTCATTGATTCTGGAGCTTTGAACCAAATGATGGATGAAAGAGACTCCTTTTCATCCTTGGATACTATCAAATCCATCCCCATCCACATGGGAGATGACTCCACCATCATTTCAAAAGGACAATGTACGGTTGATCTTGAGAATGGCTATTTTTTAAATGTTTTGTATGTACCGTCTCTGGCATCAAATCTCCTTAGTGTCTATCAGATTTCACATACAGGAGTACCTAAGAGAGTATCTTTCAGCCCAAATGATGTTGAGATAATAGAACTGGCATTCGAGAAACTCATTGCTAAAGGCTTTGCAAACCATCATGCAAAATCCTATGAGTTCTCCCACTTTGTGGCGGATGCAAAGCCCACCACTCTGCTAACTCATGGAAATGAAGTTTTTAGGATGTGGAATGAAATTTTTGGGCATATAAATTTCAAATATTTCCAGCAATTATAGAAAAAAACCATGGTTGAAGGCCTTTTGGTCATCAAGGAAACCACTGGAAATTACGAGGGTTGTGTGGTTGGAAAACACCCTGAGCACAAGTTCAATCAGGGGAAGGAAAACTGAACTACATGCATATTGGGGCTGATACATTCTGATATCATCATTCTAATGCCTATCACATCCATGAATGGATCAAGGTATCTTCTGACTTTTATTGTTCAAGGTACACATTGGTCTTCTTTCTCAAAAAGAATTCTGAAGTATGTGAAAATTTCTCTGAACTAAAGGCCTTGATCGAGAATGCCTCTGGGATTAAGATCAATATCTTGAGATCTTATAATGGTAGGGAGTATGTCAGTAATTATTTTCTGCACATATTCTCCCAAAGTGGTATTCAGGTCCAACATTCAATTCCCTACACTCCCCAGCAGAACAGTGTAGCAGAAAGGAAGAATCGGTCTCTCATGGAGATGACCACCTATATGTTGGAATCAAAGAAGTTGGCTGCAAATTTGTGGGCTGAATCCATGCATGTTTAAGAATACATTCAAAATATAGTTCTACACTCATCCTTGAAAGGGAATATCCCTTTCGAATCATACTTCAGACACAAGCCAGATGTGTCGAACCTGCGGGTGTTTGGGTCCACTAAATGGGCCCGAATTCCACTTGATAAAAGAAGGGCTTTGCAACCACAAAGCATAGAATGTCTGTTTATTGGGTATCCTGATGAATGAAAAGGTTTAAATCTGTTGGATATAAAAAAAATAGATCGTCATCGAAAGGAGTGTCAAGTTCAGTGAGCCTCTTTAGGAGGTGGAACTAGTGAAGGAGAAAACTGCTGAATTTCCTTCCTATTCTACTGAATATTTGGATGATGAAATTGGGGGTGATGACCCTGATTTGGATCCTCTGATTTCTCATATCAGTGTGTAGTAAACATTATATGTTGAATCAGAACCTGAAGTACAAAATCATCTTCCCACATGGGCCCGACAGACACTCTCCTATGAAGGAGATAACATTGGAAATTTGGATGATCCAAGGAGAACCCCGTCTGATTTTCAAAGAGCAGGTATTTCACTCTCTTGTCCTGATAATTGTTGTCCAAAACTTGTTATTTTATGATTATTTCAGACTCAAAATCCTACTACCATGATCGGAAGGATCCGAGATGGCAAGTTTCCATGGATGAAGAGATGAATTCTCTTCAGAAAAACACTACTTGGGAGCTAGTTTCTCTTCCTCCGGGAAGGAAATTGGTTCAATGCAAGTGGGTGTTTCGGAAAAAGGTTTATACTGATGGTAGAACCTAAAAATATAAGGCAATTCTAGTGGAAATTTTTTTCTCTCATGTCCAAGGTGTGGACTACCATGAGACCTTTGCACCGGTTACAAAAATGGACTCCATCTGCCTAGTTTTGGCAATTTCAGCATCCAAGCACTGGGAAGTTCATCATATGGATGTTAAGTCAGCCTTTCTGCATGGATATATTCATGAGTGGATATACATGAAGCATAATGAGGGCTACATCACTGATTCATCTTTGTTTTTCAAGCTAAAGAAGTCACTATATGGGTTAAAACAGGCCCCAAGAGAGTGGTATTCCAAGATGGATGCCTTCCTTCTCTCGCAAAACTTCCAAAGGTGTAGATCAGATCCAAATGTGTATATACAGTAGTATTATGGTCATTTGATTATTATTTTTTTATATGTTGATGACTTAGTGATCATAGGTATCACAGTTGCTTCCATTTGAGCCATCAAAACTGCTCTTCACAATGCCTTTGAAATGAGCAATTTGGGGCTCCTAAAATAATTTTTGGGGCTCGAAATTGAGTAAAATTATGATGGGATAATGGTCACTCAGTCAAAATATATATGAGACCTATTAGTAAAGTTTAACGTGGCTGAATTTAGGAGCACACCATTCCCTTTCCTTTTAGGGATCAGCCTTGAAAAAGGAAAAAGCACACCTCCCATGGACTGCACTATCTATCGACAGCTGATTGGTAGCTTGTTGTACTTGAAACATTCTTGGACTGATATATGTTATGGAATGAATGATGTATCAAGATACATGCAGCATCCTCATGATCTTCATTGGAAGGCAGCCAAGAGGATCCTCCAGTATATTCAGGGAACCAGGACCAACGACATTCACTATGCTGCAAACTCCGAGCTAGAGCTCGTTGGATACACAGATTCCGATTAGGTGGGTGATTATATTGATCAAAATTCTAATTATAGATATGTATGCATGTTTGGTGGTGGCCCCATTTTCTGGTCTAGCAAAAATCAGGCTTCCATAGCATTATCTTTAGTAGAGGCTGAGTATCGAGGAGCGGTGAATGCTTGCATCCAAGCAATTTGGTCGCAAGAAATTATTTCAGAGTTTGATCTTGGTAGTAATTTGTCCACTATCCTCTTTTGTGACAATAAAAGTGCTATTAAGATATCCACAAATCCAATTACCAGGAAGAGGACCAAGCATGTAGAGATCCACATGCACTATATCAAGGAGATACTGCATGACAGGACCATCATTTTGTAATACTTCCTGATTGATGAACATATTTCAAAAATATTAACAAGGAGATTTTCAAAAAATAAGTTCACTTACCTTCGTTCATTGTTGGTGGTGCTTCCATTGGGGTGATTAGAATACCTTCAATGTTCAACTTGAGGGGGGGTTTATCCCACCTGGTTTTTCCTCTTTTCCTCAATTAGTTTGTTTTTCAGCATTGTACAAGGTGACCTATGCATTTTATGTCTTCTACTCCTCCTAAGTATAGCTTAAGGGGGGGTGTTGGAGACATTTACCACCTTACACACTCATTTTGGTCAATTTGACCTAGTTAAACCACTATCCTAAGTATTATTGATGTAATTGACATCAAAGGAGCACTAGATGACATCACCTAGATCACACCCACGCCTACTTTTAGTCAAGGAGGCTAACTTAGCCTTATCCTACATTCAGGGAGGATAACTGGAGCACTTCGAGGGTGATCTAAGTGTCATTAATGCCCCATATTGCTAACTGATGGTTACAATCAGTTAAATAGAGTAGTGAAGGTGCCCTCATTCATTAAATTAATTATTTATTGATTATTTAATGAACTGGAGTAAACATAGGTGCCTCCAACCACTTCTGATGTTTAGTTACACTTTAGTTAACCTCATTGGGGTTCATTGGAGTCATTATTGCACTACCACTTGTTGGTTAGCTTGATGTGACATGTTTCTGACCTATTTTTAGTTAGGCTCAATCATTTATTGCACTTTGACTTCAGTTAGGGCTCAGTTGAGTCAATTAGGGTTTTGATCAATGGTTAACTTGAGTGTTGATTATGGCTTACATTCAGTTAATCTAGACTCACTCATTCAATTCGAATGAACTCCTTGGGAATTTTGAATTGCTTTGTCATTCATGCTTGCATCATGATCTTGTATTCCATTACTCATTCTTTGTGTGAATATACAGAGCGACTACTCAATTTGTAGCACAATTACACCATTTTCATGCCTTATTGTTATTAATATTTGATGAGACTTGTGTTTAGTCCCTATATTATTGTGACAGATTAATACAACATGAAATATTGCAAGCCAAGAAAGACTTCCTTCCTTTCAGGAGTTAAGTTTGAAGAAGTAGGTTCATCTCTTACGGTAAATAATACACTGTATAGGAAGTTGATTGGGTGTTTGCTTTATCTTACACACACTTGACCTGATATATATTATGTAGTTAGTGTGTCTTTGAGATACATGGATCAGCCTCATGATATCCACTAGAGAGAATCCAAAAGGATCCTAAACTTTGTTCAAAGAACAAGAACTCATGGGATCTTCTACAAAGGAAAATATGATCTTGATTTGATTGGGTTTATTGACAGTTATAGGGTAGGTGACAACACAGATTGAAAGTCTACATTAGGATATGTTTTCATTCTTGCAAAAGGACCAATCAGTTGGTCAATGAAGAAGTAGAGTGCCATAGCCCTCTCATCTACAAAAGCAGAGTATAGAGGAGTTGCAAATGCAGCAACTCAATGTTTATGGTTGCAGGGAATACCTAGAGAATGTTGCTTCGAATCAAAGTTTTAAACTATTATCTACTGTGATAATCAGAGCACCATTCGAATATACAATTATCCAACTCAAATACAGCGAACCAAGCACATTGATATCCATATGCACTACATTAGACAGCTTGTGCCTGATGGTACCATTCATCTACTCTTCTGTGCATATTCAGAACAAGTAGCAGAAATATTCACCAAAGTTTTTGGTGAGAAGACATTCAACAATATCAAATCACTTCTTGGGATTTTTGATCATGTTGTGAAGCATGATTGATGACAATATTTCCAAAAAAAAAATTCCCGTCCATGTTTAAGGGAGGATTTTCCCATTGGTTTTTTGCCTCTTTCCTTCGTTGTATGGACAAACAGTATATAAAGGGTGACTAAGACTTGTTGCTATGCCCTATATTTTTCTTATATTTACTCATAAATTCAAGCTTAATAGGGGGCGTTAGAATAATCATCCCATACTTACCTACCTTATACATTAATTTAACCATTTTTGTCTTATTACCTAGTTTCCTAGATTCCACTCTATGCTAGTTGTGTTCTACATGTCCTAGAAGTCAACACATGCTAAAACTTAACCATGGAGCACTTGGGAAACATCCTGGAAGCCCATTTTAGCATGCGTTCTTCATTCTATATTCTCCAAAGTGCATATCTTCTTTTTCTGTAAAGATTCCTTGTTTTATTTCTGATTTAAGGAAAAGGAAAAGCTAGACTAGTTGTAGCTTCCTTGTTTGTTTCCCACATAATAATCCATCCTTTTGTCCAAATAAAAGCATGTATGAGTTTTATTTCAATTTCTCTTTATCTTTCCTACTTGACTGAGCCAATTCGTGTGCATCTACCTAGATTTGGAAACTGCTTTATGCACCTATGGGGGATTTGACTAGTTTTTGTAAGCCTGCTTTTTCACTATTTCGAATGGATTTCTTACGCATTAAAATATCTCATGTAATTATATATTATAGCAGCCTATTACTTCATAAGGTTGGCTATTGTACACTTAATACAGATTAGTGTTATGCTCCAATTTTAATCTCCTTTGGTGTTAATTTTGCATGTTTGATTAGCAATTTTGTGAGTGTAATTGTTCTATCTCTTGGGTTAAATTTCCACAAGGTGATATGACCGAAATTGTATATAAGATAAATATCCACCCAATATTCCTCCCATGTTATGTGCTCTAAATGATACACCATGTGATATGTCACACATAAAAATATTTAAAATAATGTGGCATGCCACATTGGCCCTACATTCACAATACAAATAGAATCCCAATACCCCATGAATGGTGTATTACGTAACACATTTCAATGATTTTGAGAACCTAATGTCACCAGACACATCCCATTGTATCGCATGGTACACAAGAATATACCTTCGTGTTGAGTATATACTTAGCCAAATGGAAACAAATAGTGTTTAGGCATGTACCATAGCTCCCTAGTCTCTACTCAGTTGGATTTCCCATTAGCTTAACATATAGCAAACAAAAGTAATAATGTTGGATGATTAATAACATACATCCTATCATAGTGGAATAAAATTATAAAAAGGCATTATAGGTGCACCTTCTTATCTAGATATATACCATGTCACAAGCATGACCTCACAATGAATTATCACGTCTCACAATATTATCCAACTCGATACATCACCATATGTTGTTTTCAGTGTTCACTATAGTGTGATTGCATGCATAAATATATAACAGTAACATTTAGTAACAACACATATGTACTTCATCATTTTATATCATGAAAAGAACAAAGATATGGAAGACCGAAATAACAACTCAATTTCGACTCTAATATAAATCCCAATTCAAGTAAATATACCAAAGGTTTGTCTATGTGATCAAAGTTCCAGAAGAAGCCCCACAGTACCCAAAATAACAATATAGTTTCGGTGAGTTATCTCTATAATTAGGTCACTCCATTCTCAATCTCAGATAAGAATTAAAAATAAATAAAATGATTTAAAACCCTAAAATGTAATTATTCATTTCCTCCTCTCCTTGCTATTGTTTTTCATATGTTTATGTTCATAACCAATACCAAAATATAGTACATGCATATGAAATCCATTCCTGACTTCCTAAATTTTCAAATTTTCCAATTCATAAATTGTACCATGCATCCTAATTTCAAGGATGAATGGGGATAATACATTAAACTTATAGTAGAGTTTACTATAAATGGATCCAAGAGGGCCATCCATAAACTACAAGTGGAAAAATTCCCAAGACCTAATGGATTCCATGTAGAAATGTTTTCAAGGTTTTTGGGTACTCATTCAATAGGATCTATTTTTATTGGTGTATTCAACGAAGGATGATCAAATCCATAGATCTTTCATTTATACATTGGCGCAAAGAAAAATATAGAGGCTTTGAACATAAAATACAGTAGGTGGAACAAAAGATTGTTATACTTTATAATAAGGCATTCACAAAATAATGCTATACATAGATTCTTGATAGTTTTCTAAGTTACTCCCCTTGATAAATAATCTTTGCATGCTTACATAGGATCCCAAGCAATACCCAAAATTTTGTTTTAAGTCCTAATTCTTAATAAACATGAAAATAAACTTCAATCCTTTATCGAGGCTTGAGCAACAATTCTTAAGAAGGAAAATACACCTTCACAAAACAAAACCCAACCCTAGGAGACTTCATAGATCAGTCTAGTAGGAGTCACTAGAAGATCATCACCCAGGAACAAAGAGGACAAGCAACCCACATCCCATGAGTATATACATCAAACAATCACAGCCATCAAGAGGAAGGAAAAATAGTCCCATGACCCAGTGGTATAGACACCAAGCAGTCACGACCAACAAGAGGAAGGGAAAATAGTTCCACGACCCACCAGTATAGACACAAAAAAATTCATTCTACCACATGACAAAAATGCATGACCCCAAAACAGAAACCCACCAGATTCATCCCACAATTGCAGAAACAAAAGTTTCAGTCACCAACTTATGGGGAAACTGATCTGTAGATAGTTAGCAAACTTCTATAAAAAAGTACAAAGTAGATAAAGGGAGTTGGGGTCTTGTATCCCTTATGAACCATGCCTTCCAATCATCTTTAGATATATTAACAACATGAATCTTCAATGCTCCTAGCTTCAACTATTTCAGAATCTATGGATCTCTCACAATATAGATGGAAATCCCAGATAGAAGATAATAAGGGAAGAATCGATAGAATTCACAATGATTAGATATCTATTGAGCATCCTTATATCTGTAGTTGAATCCCCATTTCCATCTTTACCTTGAATTTATTCACTTCCATGACCAAAACCACTTTCCAACAAAAACATTCCATCACACCCATCCAAATATAAAAATAATCTCAATAGTGCAAATACCTACAACCATTTCCATGTCTAGTGCATCCATCAAATTCATGGGTTGATCTTCCACCATTTGAAAAGTGAAGGATGCGATATTTATCTATCCAGTTCTAATAAATGGAAGTTGACATACATACATTTCTTCTCACTTTTCTACTATTTATTATGGAGAACATATGATGTAGGAGCATCCAGCTCGAAGTACATTGACTGATGAATCAACTTAGCATCCAGCTCGAAGTGTTGACGTATTTGTAACTTCAGAATGTATTCACTTGTATATTTTATATATTGTATTTCATTATTTTCTGATGTTCCGATTGGGAGAATCATTAACGTAATAAAGTCATGTGAACTCATAGAGGTTAACCCTCCTTTTTTATCATGGGGCAAAGTCCCCACAGTTGTGGGGCACTGAGGTTTTTAGACTCTCCTAGAGAAGTCGACCCTGGTAATTGATTGTCAAGTCAGAAACTAGTATAAATAAAGAGTGATCATATCTATTTGATACACACACTCACCCAGCTATAGCACATAGGTGAGAGAGAATAAGCTCACTGAAGTGAGAGAGAGAACAATTGTTGGAGATCATATTTTTGTCTTTAGGTTTCACTGCTGCCATTGGTGCTCATTCTATCCCCGAGGAATTTGTGGGTTTTCTCCTTTATGGTTTCCCTAAGGAAAATATTTGTGTCTATTGTCTCTTGGGATTGATTGTTGTGCATGTTATTCTCTCAGATAAGATCCTAAGATAATACTGTCTAATTGATACAAATCTAACATGGTATCATAGCTAACCCGAGAAGAAAACATTATGCAGCTACAGAAGATAGAGGTTCCTACTTTTTGGGTCTCTCTCTACAATCCATCATCAAAAGGAGGCTAGGATGACTCTCCATTGAAGGGCGCATCTTTTTGTTGAAGCATAATTTAATTCTGATATTTTTCAGTTTTTGACCTACCACTGCATCGGGAAATTAGGGATTTTCACAGAAGTGGAATTTTTGCGTGATCCCAGCATAGGATTGATATCCTCATCAAAATCAAAATTTAGAGACAAAAAATGAGGTTTTTGGTTGGGTAGAACTCTGGGAAATTCAAACCCTAATTTTCCCTAGAACCAGAAAACCAGCACTGCAAAAAGATCAGCTCCAGATCCAATTTTCAGCTTCTCAAATTGGTAAGATCAAAATATTTTGGATTTCCATTTGAGGTTCTCAAGATGTCTCATCACACCAAGGTTGATGAAAATCTTGAAGGATATGATAACTTATGAGCATGGAAGTATAAGATCTCACTAGTTCTTAAAGAAAATGAGCTTGAATCTTACATCAGTGAAGAGGTTCCAGTTCCAGAGGGAGATGAGGCTAAGTATTTACACAATAAGAACTTGATAAAGACTAAGAGGATTATTTCTGATTCAATCAAATATCACCTCATACCACAGGTGTCCTCCCTAAATACACCTAAAGAGATGTTTGAATCCTTGACCAACCTATTTGAAGGAAAGAACATAAATCAGAAGATGACTTTAAGGGACTAGTTAAAGAATGTGAAGATCCAAAATGTGGAGACCATATAGTCATACTTTACAAGGGTCTTCGAGATTAAAGAGAAACTTGAAGAAGTAGATGAAGAAGTAGAGAATGCAGAAATTGTGATGACCACCTTAAATGGTCTCCCTAGTTCACGGGGATCTTTCATTCAAGAGATTTGTGATAGAACAAATCTAGTCACCTTCAGTAGATTGCGGGAGGAATGCTCACAACAAGAATCTCGAATAGTAGCCCGATAAGAAAATATGGGAAGTGAAGATCAAGAAATCACAGTACAATCCAAGAAAATCAGGAGGGACTGTCATCATCCCAAAGATAATCATGCTCACTAGAAATATAACTCTAGAAAATCTAACATAGACATATCTAATTACAAATGCCTTACATGTGATGAGACAAGACACTTTGCAAGATATTGTCCCAATAATAAGAAGGGCTCTCACAAGAAGAAGGAAAGAAAAAGAAGACATCATTCTCACACTGCAGAGGATGATGAACCTTCCAGAAAGAAAATCAAACAAGAAAGTGATGATTCTTCAAGTGATGAAGAATATGTTCTGATTTATTCTGTCATGGGAACTGTCACACATGGAAGCAATGATAGGCTTATATACAGTGGGGCTTCCAAGCTCATGACTGGATTCAAGGAATCTTTTGTGAAACTATCTGAACATGAATTGCCCCATAAAGTAAAACTTGGGGATGACTACCAATATCCAATAAAAGGTACTAGTGAATCCTCCTATAAGTTACACTATGGAAAGTCCATGAAGATGATGTCTTGTTTGTACCAGGACTAAAGAATAATCTCCTCTCCATATATGCATTAGATGCAAAAGGCATAAGTGTTTCATTTGTATAGGGCGAAGTCCTTATGTAGCCAAAGGGAAATACTATAGATGATGTAGTAGTGATTGGAGAGCAAGAGGGAAGCTTATACAAACTAAAGGGCCAACTAGAACAAGCCTTGGTCCATGAATCTGTAGATCCAAATGAAATTTGGCATAGAAGGCTTGCACATGTGCACTATAGGCCACTACCACTTGCAAGAAAAGTTGTTTAAGGTCTTCTAGAAATACAAGCAAAGCATGAAGGTGTTTGCAAAGGATGTGCAAAAGGAAAGAACACAAAGAAGACATTTCCATGTAGCGAGAGCAAGGAAAAATGAATATTGGAAATCATCCACTCCGATGTATGCGGTCCATTTTCAACTAGTTCATTGAGTGTGTATGTATACTTTGTTTCTTTCATTGATGATTTTTCTAGGAAGACATGGATATACTTCTTGAAAAAAATGAAGTATTCAAGAATTTAAAAAAATTCAAAGCCTTGATCAAGAACCACATAGAAAAGAAAATAAAGACCTTTCGATCAGACAATGGCAGAGAATTCACATCAAACAAATTCAAATAATTATGCAGAGATTCAAGGATTAAGAGGGAGTTTACCACTCCATATAATCCACAACAGAATGGGGTTGCAGAAAGGAAGAATAGAACAATCATGGGCGCTGCAAGGGAAATTCTTAATGATCAATATCTTCCAATGCATCTATGGGAAAAATCTACTAGGATAGCTGTGTATGTACATAATCGTACTCTGCATAGAGTAATTGAGAACAAGTCCCTGAAGAAGTAGAAGCACCTAGTATTCAAGATAGAACTATGAATGATGCAACTCAAGATGAAGATTGAGAAGTAGAAGAACCCCAAAAACGTGTAGATCCACCCTAAGAGAAGAATCCTCGCAAGAGGAAACCTGCATGGATACAAGAGGCTATCGGAGGTGCAAAAACATATGGGGCTCCAGAAGAAATGCACAGAGAAGGAAATAAAACTAGGTCCTACTCGAGGATGCTATGATCGAGGAGTATTAGTCGATCATGAAGAATGATGACTAGGATGTTGTCCAAAGACCAAAGGGGAAGTCTATTGTGAATTCCAAGTGGATCTACAAGATCAAGCATGTTGCATATGGAAGCATAGAGAAATATAAAGTAATATTTGTGGCTCGTGGCTTCTCCCAAAAAGAAGGAATAGATTATCAAGAAAATTTTTGACCTATAGCCAGATACACTTCCATTAGATCAGTACTTTCTCTAGCTGCAGTAATGAAATGGAAGATACACTAGATGGATGTCAAGACTGATTTGTTCAATGGTGTAGTGGAAGAGGAAGAGTATGTGGAGAAGCCACTCGGTTTTGAGAAACATGATAGGGAAATTAATTTGTGTAAATTCAAGAAAGCCCTATACGTTTTGAAACAGGCACCCAGGACATGGTACGGCATAATTGATAGCTTCTTGACTAGTTTGGTCTTTACCAAGAGTAAAGGGCATTCCAAAATTTACTACAAGGTTGAAGAGGGTAACCCAATGATACCTATACTATATGTAGATGACATGTTTGTAACAAGTGAGGATGGGTTGATTGTTGATACTAAGAGGAAGCTTGATGTTGAGTTCAAGATGAAGGACTGGGGTATGATGCACTACTTTCTAGGCATGGAGGTGTGGTAGAATGCAGATAGAATCTCCTTGGGACAAGAGAAGTATGCAGTATAGATCTTGAAGAGGTTCAAGATCATTGACTGCAAGGCCATGACCATAGCTATGACATCGAACCTAAAGCTATTGAGTGATGCTTCATCAGAGTCAGTTGATGCTATGATGTATCGTCAGATGATTGGGTCCTTGATGTACCTGAAAAATACGCGACCAGATAATTTCTTTGTTGTGAACACATTGAGCCAGTTCCTGATGGATCCTATACATGTTCACCTGATTGTTGTAAAGCATATTCTGAGGTACCTAAAGGGTATATTTGATTATGGGATCAAGTATGAGGCAAATATAAATATTAAACTAGAAGGTTATGTTGATTCATATTGGGCAAGAAGTGTCATTGATAGAAAGAGCACTTCGAGGTTTTGATTCAGTATGGGATCAAGTGTGATCTCTTGGTTTATCAAGAATCAGTCCTATGTGGCACTGAGTACAACCAAAGCGGAGTATCTCACAGTCTGTTCAGCTAGTTGTGAGGTAGTGTGGCTAAGGAAGCTACTATATGATTTGATTGATATTCGGTTGGATGCTACTTGCATATATTACGACAACTAGAGTTTTGTGAAGTTTTTAGAGAACCTGGTGTTCCATGACAAGTAGAAGCATATCAAGATCAAATATCACTATATCAAGGATATGGTTCAGAGAGGAGCAGTGAAGCTCTAGTATGTTGTGATGGACGAGCCGATAGCTGATGTGTTGACCAAGCCATTGGCCAAAGTGAAGTTTGGTGTTCTCCAAATCGAGGTTCCTTCCAAGAGGAAGGGATGAGTCTATGTGAATTTTTTACATGGTGGAAGGATGGGCCTCCCATGGTCATATGTAAGTGCAAAACCTTTCTAATATGGTGGTAGGCTAGGCATCCGATGTTCAGATGTAAGTGCAGATACTTTCTGACATGGTGGCAAGATGGGCCTCCCGTGATAATATGTAAGTGCAGATCCTTTATGACATGGTGGGAAGCCGGGACTCCCATGGTAATATGTAAGTTCAAATCCTTTTTAACATGGTGGCAGGTCAGGCATCCCATGGTCATACATAAGTGCTGAGGATTTTCGACATGGTGGCACATCGGTCCTCCCATGGTCAGATATAAGTTTTGAGACTTTCCAACATGGTGGCAGGATGGGCCTCCAATGGTTGGATATAAGTGTTGAATATTATGAAGACCTACATGGAGGCTAGCCCTGCAACCAACATGAAAAAGGGTTGGCTCTGTAGAACTCCCTATGACGAGAAGAATTGAGAGATAACACCATTTGATTGAAATAGCAGAAGCATTGATGATGATAATGATCCAGTGATGATCCATCTTTGATGATGATCTAGTGATGATGATCCAGTGATGATCCAACTTTGATGTAGTGATGAAGACTTGTGCTGATGAATTGTGTCAAAAGAATACCTTCCTAGTTAAGAGGGAGTGTTGATGTACTTGTAACCTCAAAATGTATTCACTTGTATATTTTATATATTGTATTTCATTGGTCCCCGATGTTCCTATAAAGAGAATCATTAATGTAATAAAGTCATGTAAACTCATAGAGGTTAACCCTCCTTGTTGATTGGGGGGAAAAGTCCCCATAGTTTTGGGGCACTAGGGTTATTAGACTCTCCTAGAGAATTCGACCCTGGTAAGTAATTGTCAAGTCAAAAACTAGTACCAATAGAGAATGAGCCTCTGTATTTGACACACACACTCACCCAACTATAGCACATAGGTTGTTGATGTATATGTAACTTCGGAATGTATTCTTCTATGTATTGTAACCTGATGTTTATTCCAGGATGTTTCTATTATGTATATGAGTCATGTTGTCATGCCCCGATGTTCCGATCGGGAGGATTAATAATGTAAACAAGTCTTGTCAAGTCATTAGGTAAGTCCCCATAGTTTTGGGGCACTTGAGTTATTATACACTAATTAAGGTGTAGGCTCGGGTAAGTAATTGTAAGTTGAGCCTACGTGTGAAAGTGCAATTCAAGTGAACGGAAGAATATAAATAGAGAGTGAGAGTCTCTCTATTTTTCACTTGTACTACACATCACTTGCTCTCTCAAGTGTGGTGCACTAGTGGAGAAGGAAATACTGGGACTAGACATAAGAAGAAGACTACTGCTTTGGGGCTTTTACTGTTTTGGTGTTGATTCTATCTCTGAGGAAGTTGCGGGGTTTTCTCCTTTATGGTTTCCCCGAGAAAAAATCTTTGTCTCTTGTCTCTTGTGATGTGCTTATGTTATATTTATGTACTTGTTATTCTCTCAGAAAAGATCCTAACATAATGCTAGCTTAATGTTGAAAAACTAACATGGTATCAAAGCTAACCTGAGAAGAAGACATTGTGTAGCTACGGAAATAGGGCTTCCTAGTTTTTGGATCTTCCTCCACATATTTTCAGCAAAAGTAAGGTGGAATTACTCTCCTCCCTAGGGCGCATCTTTATGTCTAAACAGAATTCAATTATGAGGTTTTTCAGTTTTGGACCTGTCACTGGGGTCGGAAATTAGGGCTTTTTACAGAAGAGGAATTTTTTAGTGAACGCAGGCCTGGATTGATCTCCTCCCCAAAATCGAAGTTAGGAACAAATTTGAAGGCATTTGGGTGGACAAAACTCTAGAAAAGCAAAACCCTAGTTGCTCCTGAACCAGCTCTGCAAGATTTCAGCTCAAGTTTCAGATCCGACATCTTGAACATGGTAAGATCTAAAATCTTTTGTATTTCCATTTGAGGTTCTTATTTGAAGATGTCTCATCACACCAAGCTTGAGTAAAATATTGAGGGGGATGATAACTTCCGAGCTTGGAAGTATAGGATCTCCCTGGTTCTGGAAGAGAATGAATTAGACTCCTACATTCATGAGGAGGTTCCAGTCCCAGAGGGAGATGAGGAAAAGGCCTTACATAAGAAAAATATGGTTATGGCAAAGAGGATCATTACTGATTCTATCAAGGATCATCTTATCCCACAGGTGTCCTCTCTCAAGACACCTAAAGCTATGTTTGATGCCCTAACCAAACTATTTGAAGGAAAGAACATCAATCGGAAGATGACCCTGAGGAACCAGCTGAAGAATGTGAAGATTCAGAATGCAGAAACTATCTAGTCATACTTCACAAGGGTTTCTCAAATCAAGGAACAGTTAGAAGCTATTGATAAAGAAGTGGAGAATGCAGAGATTGTCATGACTACCTTGAATGGCCTCCCTAGGTCATGGGATGCTTTCATCCAAGGAATTTGTGCTAGAAAGAAGTTCGTCAAATTCAGCAGACTATGGGAATAGTGCTCTCAAGAAGAAGCTTGAATAGCAGCATGAGAAGAGAAGATGGGAAGTGAAGACCAAGCTCTCACAGCTCACTCCAAGAAAGGCAGAAAAGGAAGTCATCACTTAAAAGGTAAGAATCCTCATCATAGAGATAATAATAGAAAGAACATATCTAGATCAAGATGTTATACATGTGATGAGGTAGGACACTTTGCAAAAGACTGTCCTAAGAACAAGAACCATTCTCACAAGAAGAAGAGCAACAAAAGAAGACATGATGCTCATGCTACAGAGGATGATGAACCATATAGAAAGAGGTCCAGATATGAAAGCGGAGATTCTTCAAGCGAGGATGAATACGTTCTGATATCAGCTCTCACAGGTAACATTACTCATGGAAGTGATGATTGGATTATAGACAGTGGAGCTTCCAAACATATGACAGGATTCAAGGAATCCTTTGTAAGACTGTTAGAACATGAATCACCTCACAAGGTAAAACTAGGAGATGACTACCAATATCCAATAAAAGGTAGTGGGGAATCTTCATACAAGCTAGACTCTGGTAAGTCTCTAACAATGAAAGAAGTATTGTTTGTTCCAGGACTCAAGAAGAACCTTCTCTCCATTTCAGCATTGGATGCAAAAGGAATGTGGGTTGCATTCATAGATGGTCAAGTCATCATGTGGCCAAAAGGAAAGACTATCGATGATGCGGTATTGATTGGAGAACAGGAAGGAGGCTTGTAAAAATTGAAGGGACATATAGAACAAGAATTGATCCATGACATAGTAGAGCCAAATGAGCTTTGGCATAGAAGGCTTGCACATGTGCATTACAGAGCACTACCTATTGCAAGCAAAGCTGTTGAAGGTCTTCCAGAATTCCAAGCAAAACATGATGGAATTTGCAAAGGATGTGCGAAAGGGAAGAATACAAAGAAGAAATTTCACAGCAGCGAAAGCAAAGCCAAAGGTATCCTAGAAATTATCCACTCTGATGTATGCGGTGCTATGTCATCAAACTAACTAAGCGGGTATGCATACTATGTTTCCTTTATTGATGATTTTTCTAGAAAGACATGGATTTATTTTATAAAGAACAAAGATGAAGTATTCAGCAAGTTCAAGGAATTCAAAGCCTTGATCGAGAACCATACCGAAAAGAAGATCAAGACCATTTGATCAGATAATGGTGGAGAATTCACTTCAAATGAATTCAAAGAGCTATGCAAAGAATCAGGGATTAAGAGGGAGTTGTCTACTCCTTACAATCTGCAGCAGAATGGGGTTGCAGAATGGAAGAACAGAACTATCATGGAAGCTGCAAGAGAAATGCTTCATGATCAAGATCTACGTATGCATCTTTGGGCTGAAGCTGCCAGAACACCAGTGTATGTGCAGAACCGTACTCCACATAGAGTACTCGAGAACAAGACTCCTGAAGAAGTCTTATTCGGCAAGAAACCAGAAGTCAGCCATCTCAGAATATTCAGCTGTCCTGTATACATACACATTCCAAAAGAGAAGAGAACAAAATTAGATCCCTCAGGAAAGAAGGGAATATTTGTGGGATACTCTGAAAGCTCAAAGGCTTACAGAATCTACTTCCCAGGATACAAGAAGATTGACATCAGTAGGGATGTAACATTTGATGAAGGAATAGCTTACAACAAATCCATAAAGAGACTTGCTGAAGAACCTGAAGAAGCAGAAGCATAAATACCCATAATTCATGATACAATCATGAACGAAGAAGGTCAAGAAGAATATCGAGACCTCGAGGAACCACAAATACCTGTAGATCCACCTCTGGAGAAGAATCCTCATAAGAGGAACCCTGCTTGGGTACATGAACTTATCCAAGGTGCGGAAAGATATGGGGCTCCAGAAGAGAATCACAGAGAAAGAAAGAGGACCAGATCTAATTCCGGGTATGTAGCTTTACCATGTGACTTTATTGATAAAGAACCTTCCAGCTATGTAGAAGCAGAAGAACAAAAATAATGGAAGGATGCTATGATCAAAGAATATCAGTCGATCATGAAGAACGATGTTTGGGATGTTGTCCCAAGACCAAAAGGGAAGTCAGTTGTCACTTCCAAATGGATCTATAAGATCAAGCATGCTGCAGACGGTAGCATTGAAAAGTATAAGGCCAGATTTGTAGCTCAAGGATTCTCTCAGAAAGAGAGAATAGACTATGAAGAGACCTTTGCACCTGTATCTAGATACACTTCCATCATATCAGTACTTGCTCTGGCTACAGTGATGAAGTGGAAGATACACCAGATGGATGTCAAGCCTGCCTTCTTGAATGGTGTAGTGGAAGAGGAAGTGTATGTAGAACAACCACTCGGTTTTGAGACACATGATAGAGAGTCTCATGTATGCAGATTGAAGAAATCCCTGTATGGATTGAAACAGGAACCCAGGACCTGGTACGGCAGGATTGATAGCTTTCTATCCAGTTTGGGCTTTACCAAGAGTAAAGCAGATTCCAACCTTTAATACAAGGTTGAAGATGGAAACCCAGTGATGCTCCTACTATATGTAGATGATCTATTTGTGACAGGCACAGATGGGTTGATTGCTGATACGAAGAGAAAGCTTGCTGCTGAGTACGAGATGAAGGACTTGGGGATGATGAATTACTTTCTAGGTATGGAGGTGTGGCAAAGTACAAATGGAATCTTCCTTGGAAGAGTATAGATTTGGGATGATGGACTGTAAGGCTATGGCTACACCTATGGCATTGAACCTGAAGCTATTGAGTGATGCTTCATCAGAGACAGTTGATGCTACGATGTATCGTCAGATGATTGGGTCATTGATGTACCTAACAAACACGAGACCAGACATTTGCTTTGCTGTGAACACCTTGAGCCAGTACCTGACAGATCCGAGAAGTCTTCACTTGAATGCTGTAAAGCATATTCTGAGGTACCTGAAGGGTACAGTTGATTATGGGCTCAAGTACAATGCGAATCAAAAGATTAACCTGGAAGGTTATGTTGATTCAGATTGGGCAGGCAGTTCCATCGACAGGAAGAGTACTTCAGGATGTTGCTTCAGTATGGAATCAGGTGTGATCTCTTGGTTGAGCAGGAAGCAATCCTGTGTGGCACTGATTACAGCTGAAGCAGAGTATGTCGTAGCTTGTTCAGCTAGTTGTGAGCCAGTATGGCTGCGAAATATACTGTCTGATATATTTGATCTTTAGTTGGATGCTACTTGTATATATTGTGACAACCAGAGTTGCGTGAAGTTGTGAGAGAATCCAGTGTTCCATGACAAGTCGAAGCATATTGAGATCAAGTATCATTATATCAGGGATATGGTGCAGAGAGGATCAATGAAGCTCCAGTATGTTGCGACGGAGGAACAGATAGCTGATGTTTTGACGAAGCCATTAGCTAGGATGAAGTTCAAGTACTTCAGAGAGAGAATTGGTGTTCTCCAGATCGAGGCTTCCTCCTAGAGAAAGTGATGAGACCCATAGCCATTCTGACATGGTGAGAGGATTTGGTTCCTTCCATGGTCAGATGTAAGGGCTGAGCCATTCCGTCATGGTGAGAGGATTGGTTCCTTCCATGACTGATATGAGTGCTGATATTCATAGCCATTCTGACATGGTGAGAGGATTTGTTCCTTCCATGGTCAGATGTAAGGGCTGAGCCATTCTTTCATGGTGAGAGGGTTGCTCCCTTCCATGTCAGATATGAGTGCTGGCCATTCTGTTGAGGAGGATAGATGTAAGGGCAATTTCCATTCTAGGAATGGAGGCACCTAGTCAGTTACCAGGATCACTCAGTGTAAAAAATGAGTAGCCATTATGATGTGATAGAGGGATGTGTTCCCACTTGATCAGATGTAAGGGCTGAACCATTCTGTTCATGGCTAAAGGATTTAGTTCCTTCCATGTCAGATGTGAGTTTTGGCCATTCCAGCGAGCAGGTCGGATGTAAGAGAAACTACCATTCTCTAGGAGAATGGAGGAACCTAGTCCGTTAGAAGGTAGCTCAGTCGAGGAGGACTGGGGGCCATTTTTATATGACTGTAGGATTGGTTCCTACAAGATCATATGTGAGTGCAAGCCTTTCCATCACTGTGGTAGGATGTGTTCCCACCTAGGTGGATGTAAGTGCAGGCCCTTTCATCATTGTGGTAGGATGTGTTCCAGCCTGGGTCAATGTAAGTGTAGAAATCTTTCATCATTGTGGTAGGATGTGTTTCGGCCTAGGTGAGAGTCGTTCATCATTGTGGTAGGATGTGTTTCGGCCTGGGTGAGAGTCGTTCATCATTGTGGTAGGATGTGTTCCGGCTTGGGTGAATGTGTGGAAAGCTTTCATCATTGTGGTAGGATGTGTTTCGGCCTGGGTGAGAGTCATTCATCACTGTGGTAGGATGTGTTCTCGCCTGGATGAATGTGCCTTTCTGACGAGTACGTCAGATGTAAGTGCTGAGCCTTTTCACAGATGTTAGTGATGTGATGTCCTATCATGCTGGTGAATGTGAGTGCTGGGCCTTTCTAATGTGACTATAGGATTGGTTCCTATATGATCAGATATAAGTGTCGGGCATGCCTTTCTGACGAGCAGGTCAGATATAAGTGCTGGGTGAAGACCTACATGATGGGTAGGCCTACAACCAGCATGAAAAAGGGTTGGCTCTGTAGAACTTCCTCTGACGAGAAGAATCATGAGATAGCACCAGTGATGATCCAGATCCTATATAGAGATGATGATCCAGATCGAGAGATGATCCAAATCCTGTCCAGTGATGTTGATCCAGATCGAGAGATGATCCAGATCCAGTGATGATGTTCCGTGTTGATCTAGATCGAGAGATGATATAGATCCAATGAAGATGACTTGAAGACTTAGAAGACTCGAGATGTAGATGACAAGATGATCCAGTTAATACAGAGAAGAAGACCAGTGCTGAAAATTGTGTCGAAAGAATACCTTCCTAGTTAAGAGGGAGTGATGATGTATATGTCACTTCAGAATGTATTCTTCTATGTATTGTAACCCAATGTTTATTCTGGGATGTTTCTATTATGTATATGAGTCATTTCGTCATGCTCCGATGTTCCGATCGGGAGGATTAATAACCTAAACAAGTCTTGTCAAGTCATTAGGTAAGTCCCCATAGTTTTGGGGCACTTGAGTTATTATACACTAATTAAGGTGTAGGCTCGGGTAAGTAATTGTAAGTTGAGCCTACGTGTGAAAGTGCAATTCAAGTGAACGGAAGAATATAAATAGAGAGTGAGAGTCTCTCTATTTTTCACTTGTACTACACATCACTTGCTCTCTCAAGTGTGGCGCACTAGTGGAGAAGGAAATACTAGGACTAGACAGAAGAAGAAGACTACTGCTTTGGGGATTTTACTGTTTTGGTGCTGATTCTATCTCTGAGGAAGTTGCGGGGTTTTCTCCTTTATGGTTTCCCTGAGAAAAACTCTTTGTCTCTTGTCTCTTGTGATGTGCTTATGTTATACTGCTGTACTTGTTATTCTCTCAGAAAAGATCCTAACATAATGCTAGCTTAATGTTGAAAAACTAACATAGGTGAGAGAGACAACAACTATTGGAGATCATCTTTTTGTCTTTTGGTTTTACTATTTCTATTGGTGCTCATTCTATCTCTCTGGAAGTGGCCGGGTTTTCTCTTTTATGGTTTCCTCGAGGAAAACCTTTGTGTCTATTGTCTCTAGTGATTGATTTATGTGCATGTTATTCTCTTATATAAGATCCTAAGATGACACTGTCTAATTGATAAAAATATAACATGAAGTTCATTTACTAATGATTCGGCTTTCCTTTTAATCAAGTTCTAGGTGGATATGGTTCAATTACAAGTATATAGAATTAGTTTTAAATTTGTAATAAGTGGCCATTTTTCCTTTGTTCTCCTTGATACCTATGTGGATTTCGAAAGGATTAATCTTTGTCAATAGGGTTTTCTTTTATTAGGTTCTTAGGTCAAACTTAGTTGGATCTCATGAGTTTTATGAGTGTTATAAATTAATTTGAGTGTAATAGGTCTAGGAGGAGAAGGGGCCACAAGAAAAAGGAAAAGTGAGTGAAAGATCAGAGAATAAAGAGTGTGCATAGAAGGAGTGAATAAGTTGAATTCTCTATTTTTGAAATTCTTATCAAGTTGAATAAAGAACATAGGATTACATTCCATGTGTGTTTTGATGGATTCTTGGTTTAATATAAATTTGTAGAGATATGAAATTATCCTGCATTCACTCCATATAATTATGTGTATAAATTCTTTAGTTTCTGAATTGCAGAGAAATTGATCCTTTCAGTGATCAATTTGGTGAGTTACGAACAAATATGTCAAAGAATATCGAACAAGGAATCAAGATCACGATGGAAATAAACGGTTACAATCTGTTCTGCATTTGGAGACAAATCAATGATTTTTGAACTAATTCGCAAGAATCAATGGTGTAGAAGACTTCAAAATTGCAGGAACTCTTTTTTCGATAAGTCGAGTTCCACAACCCGCATGTGAGATAAACCATTATGACCGCAATTTGTTATGGGAGTTCAATTTTAAAAAAAATAAAAGTTGTAAAGCTACATCCTGCAATCTACGGTGTTGTGGAAAAGGAGTTGCGGGAAACGTCTTTCGGATTGATGTTTGCAGAAAATTTGAGTTGCGGAAAGGTGGAAATTGCAGAAGAACGATCTTGTGGAAGGGAAATATACCTTAGTTAAAGTTTATGGAAATAATATTTCAATCAGGAATTCATCCTGTAAGTTGAAGTCTTGGATCTAGTTGTTCTTTGAGGCCATCAGTTTTGGTATTAGAGCAGGACAAAGATTCTGCGTAGTATCTCAATTGATCAGTTGAGTCTGTGAATAAATATGCCTCTAAGAAGGGGACGCATACATGGAGTTCCTGTAGGATGTGGTCAAGGAATACAAACTGTAGAAACAAAAATGGAAAGAAACATGAGAATACTAGAATAAAGGTTAGAATCTATGGAAATAAAGAACCATTCAAACAATTCAGATGATAGTGATGAAGAAGTCGAATCTAAATCCTATGAGGAAGAAGAAGATGATCTTGATGAAGTTAAAATCTTGAAGATATTGATGAAAAATAGTGGCAGACCAAGAATAGAAGTACCTATGTATTTAGGTAACTTAAATGTTCAAGAACTTATGGATTGGATTAATGCTCTGAGTAAATACTTTGATTTTGAAGAGATAGAATACAATAAGAAAGTAATATATGCGGCTACTAGATTGAAGGGACATGCAACTATCTGGTGGGATGAGCTCCAGATCCATCGAGAAAGAAGAGGTAAGAAAAAATTAACTCTTGGGATAGGATGTTGTATAATATTAAAAGTCAATTTATTCATAAGGACTATCAGTTAAATGTTCTTAGACAATTATAGAACCTTAGACATAAGGCTATGACAGTAAAAGAATATACAGAAGAGTTTTTTAGTCTGAATATTAGATATGGACACATAGAGGGAGGTGTAGAAAGTGTAGCTAGGTATATCAATGGGTTGAGATATGATATACAAGATGAACTTAGTCTTTTAAATTTTAAAACTGTAGAAGATGCATTTCAGTTATCTTTAAAGGTAGAAGAGAAATTTCTAAGAAATAAAAACCAATGAAACAGAGGAAAGGACATGGTAAGAGGCAGAGGTGTTCCAAACAGAGGAGGTAGAAATTCTAAAGATGAAGCTGAAAGTTATAGCAGTACTAGTCAATCATTATATAGAGGAGGATTCAGAGGAGGTAGAGGAAGAGGTAGAAAGAGAGAAGTAATATGTTATACTTTTGGAGAGATTGGACATATGTCTTGGGATTATCCAAGAAATAAATCTATAGGTTATAGAAATGTGAATGTTATAGAGGCTAAGGAAGAATCAAAAGAAGAAACAAAGGTGAATAATTATCCAAAGGATGGAGAGGCTCTTATGTTGTAGAGAGTCTTGGTGAAGATAGAGAAACAGTTACATGAACTAGTTCAAAGGAAAATTATGTTCAGAACAAGGTGTAAGTCACAAGGTAGTGTTGTAAAATGGTTATTGATAATGACAGTACTGATAATTTGGTTTCCATGGAGATGGTAGAGAAGCTAGGATTGAAGAGGATGAAGCATCCCACTCCTTAAAAAGTGTCTTGGTTACAAAAAGGACATCATCTCTTGGTGAATGAGCAGTGTAATGTGGAGTTGCATATTGGTACTTACAAGGATGAAATATTGTGTGACATAATTCCTATGGATGTGTGCCATATACTCTTAGGGAGGCCATGGAAGTATGACAAGAAAGTTGTTCATGATGGGAGGAAGAATAATTATTCTCTAGAGAAAGATGGGAATAGACATACCTTGTCACCCTTGGAAGATGAAGCAGTTCAAGGAAGTTTAGGATCAAGCATTCTGCTGATGTCTGAAAAAGAACTATTACAAAAAGTTCAGAAATAAAAGGATCTACATTTTTCTCTTATTGGTAAGCCAAAGGTAATTTTAACTTCTACATATTTTGATGATTTTCTAGATCAAGTTAAAACTTTGCTTGATGTTTATGCTGACATTATTGTGGATGAATCTCCAAATGAATTACCTCTTGTTAGAAGTACTAGTCATCACATTGACTTAATAGCTAGTGCAAGTTTACCTAAAAAAGCAGCATACAAATTAACCCCTCTAGAAAAGGAAGAAATGAAACAGCAAGTACAGGATCTGTTGGAGAAGGGATTGGTGAAAGAGAGATTGAGTCCTTGTCCCATACCCATTGTTCTAAGTCCAAAGAAAGACATTGGGTGGAGAATGTGTACTGAATCTAGGGAAAATCAACAATATCACTATCATAGAAGAGCGTTTAAGGAACCTTAAGTTGTTGTTGAGGAATTTGCATAAGGAGACGTTGCTGATAAATTTGAAGAGGTGTAGTTTGGTGAAAAAAAACTGGTCTACTTGGGGTTCGTGGTTTTAGAAAAAGAACTGAGAATGGATTCTGATAAAGTGCAAGCAATTTTAAATTAGCCAGTTCCAAGGAATGCTTATCAGGGAAGAAGTTTGCATCGACTTTCTAGTTTCTATAGGAAGTTAATTAAAAATTTCATTCAAAATTTTGCACCTTTAACAAATACTTTCAGAGGAAGTAAACAACCTTTCCAATGGACAGAAGAAGCATATAGAAATTTTAAACTATTGAAGAAGAAAATAACTAAGAACCTTATTTTGGCTTTTCCTAGTTTTGATAAAGTTTTTCAAGAGGAGACAAATTCCATTGGAGAAGCATTGGGAGCAGGTTTAAGTCAAGAACAGAGGCTAGTGGCATATTTCAGTGAAACGTTGAATGAAGCTAAACAAAAGTACTCTTTGTATGAGAAAGAATTATATGTTGTTATGAAAGCTCTTAAAAACTGGAGACACTATTTAGTTCCTAGGGAATTTGTTTTGTATTCTAACAGTAATGCTTTGCAATTCATGAACAACCAGTGTAAATTAAATCAGAGGCATGACAAATGGGTATACTTTTTGCAGAACTTTACCTTCGTTATCAAACATACAATTCGTAAGTCTAATAAATTTACTGATGCTTTGAGCAGGATAAGTTTGATAATGTAGGAAGTTAAGTTCAATACTTTGGGATTTGAAAATTTGATTGCTATGTATAAAGAGGATGTAGATTTCAAGGATATTTATGCTTCCTGTGAAAATCCAGCTACCCATAACAGAAGGCAGTGGTTAGATTATATGATGCAAGAAGGATTTCTTTCAAATATAGTAAGTTGTGTATTCAAATATGTTCAATGAGGGAGCATTTAATTCAAGAAAATCATAGTGGGGGTCTCTCAGGACATTTTGGGAAAGAAAAGACTTTTGCTCTGGTGAGTAAATTTTAGTTTTGGCCAAACATGCAACATGATGTGAATAAATTTGTTGAAGGATGTAGAGTCTGTCAACATGCAAAAGGGAGAAGTCAGAACACATGATTGTATCAACCATCACCTATTCCAGCTAGGACTTGGGATTCAATAAGCATGGATTTTGTTTTAGGTTTACCTAGAAATTAGAGAGGTAATGATTCAATTTATGTTGTAGTAGATAGATTTTACAAAATGGTTCATTTCATTGCATGCAAAAATACTAATGATGCAACAAACATTCCCAATCTATTATTTTTAGAAGTTGTAAAGTTGTATGGTTTTCCTTTGATTATTGTGTCTGACAGATATACAAAATTTGTTGGTCATTTTTGGAGAACTCTATGGAAGAAATTGGGGACTAATCTTAGTTTTAGTTCTGCTTATCACCCTCAGACTGATGGATATACTGAAGTGGTAAAAATGATCTTGGTAAATATACTGAGAAGCCTAGTGTATGAACATCCAAAACAGTGGGACTTAGCTTTAGCTCATGATAAGTTCGCATACAATGATTCACCCAAAAGAAGTACATGGATGATTTCTTTTCAAATTATCTATGGGATGCATCAAAGAGGTGTACATGAACTTGGAGATTTTGGAAAACAGGAAAAGAGAAGTGTAGAGGGTAAAGACTTTGCAGTTAGTATGCATGAACTACAAGAAAACATCAAGAAGAGATTACAGGAAAGTGTGGAAAAGTATAAACAGAGAGAAGACCTAAAGAGGAGAGAAATGAATTTTCAGATTGGATATTTAGTGATGTCCTATCTTAAAAAGGAAAGGTTCCCTAAAGGAACTTATGATAAGTTGAAGCTTAAAAAGATTATACCTTGTAAATTTTTAAGATAGTTTTCTGCAAATGCTTGTGAAATTGAACTTCCTTCTGACCTTCAAATTTCACCAATTTTTAATGTTTTAGATTTCTATCCTTTTAGAAATGAAGGTATTCAACGAGGTGGTGTAACTTTAGATAGAGATGACCAGGTATAGATGGGTAAGGACAAATTCCATACAAAGAACAACCTCAGATTGAAGACGTCCTTGAAAAAATAATCTGTAGGAATATCACGAACAAAACCTTCTTTCAATACCTGGTCAAATGGAGAATTAAGCCTACTGAAGATGCAACCTGGATGATAGAGAAAGAAATTTCCAAGTACAATGTACTACCTAAAGACTTAATGGAATTTTCTTTTCTTCCACAAGAGTATGATGCAGGAGAATCCAGCTCGAAGTTCATTGACTGATGAATCAACTTAGCATCCATCTCGAAGTTCATTTACTAATGAGTCCCCTTTCCTTGTAATCAAGTTCTATATGGATAGGGTTCGTTGACAAGTAGATATAATTAGTTTTAAATTTGTTATAAGTGGAAGTTTTTCCTTTGTTCTCCTTAATCGTTGTGTGGATTTCTCAAGGATTGATCTTTGTCGATAGGGTTTTCTTTTATTAGGTTCTCAGGTCCAACTTTGTTGGATCTAACATGTTTTCTAAGTGTTATAAATTAATTTGAGTGTAAAAGGTCTAGGAGGAGAAGGGGGCAGAACAAAAATGAAAAAGGAGTGAAAGATGAAAGAATAAAGAGTGTGCATAGAAGGAGTGAATAAGTTGAATTATCTGTGTTTGAAATTTCGATCTAATTGAATAAATAACATAGGATTACATTCTATGTGTGTTTTGATGGATTCTAGGTTTTATATAAATATGCAGAGATATGAATTCATCATGCATTCACTCCATATAATTTTGTGTATAAATTCTTTAGTTTCCGAATTGCAGAGAAATTGATCCGTTTAGTGATCAATTTGGTGAGTTATGAAGAAATATCTCAGAGAAGATCGATCGATGATGAAAGATCATGATGAAAATCAACGATTACAATATGTTCCGCATCTGGAGATAGATCAATGACCGAGAACTAATCGACAAGAATCAACAGTACATAAGACTTCATAATTGTGGCAATCGGGAAACATGGAAATTGCGGTAACTCATTTTTCGATAAGTCAAGTTCTGCAATGTGCATGTGGGGTATACCGGTGTGGCTGCAATTAGTTGCGCAAGTTCAATTTAAAAAAAAAAAATTGTAAAGCTGCATCCCACAATCCATAGTGTTGCGGAAAAGGGTTGTTGCAGAAAAGAAGTCACGGGAAACATCTTGTGGAACAACGTTTGCAGAAAAGATGAGTTTCAGAAAGGTGGAGATTGTAGAAATATGGAGATTGCAAAAGAACAAGATTGCAGAAGGAAAATATACCTAAGTTAAAGTTTGTGAAAAGAATATTTCAATCAGGAATTCATCCTGTAAGTTGAAGTCATGGATCTAGTTGGTCTTTGAGGACATCAACATAAAAGGCCTACCATACATGAGTAGTTGACATGCTTCATCACACACAACTAGAGGATGGAAGTAGAAATTTTACAACTAAAGGAAGGAAGTTAGTTTTATTTTCTGGTGTTTGCATTGGAAAATATAAGAGATCTACCCTAAAGGATACATCCAAAAATTTATGTTAAAGAACTAAACTCTTGTGTCATTTTTATTAATTTTCTTTGGGCTTATCCACTAGTGGTATATATACTTTATCTTTCTCTTCCATGCATCCACTAAACCAGATTGTTTATGATGGATCAATTAGCATTTTCTTGCTGCAAGATCTTCATATAAAAGCGAAGGAATGCTTGAGCATTGGCTTCCATAGAAAAGGATGCCAAAGTTCACCCGAATGTTGATGTGTTTGTCAATGTATTTCAAGACAAGGACTGCAATCATGTGCGTTACACACTTGTATTTGGTTTCTCCTCATCACAACAACTCTTAACCTCTCCTCCACAAGAAATAGTGTTTCGTATAGTGAGGGTCATGTTATAGGACATAAATCTTGAAGAGCATTCTGAAACTCATCCTATACTTCTAGTTGTTGAACAAATATGTTACCACCCCTTGGGAGATACTTCTCTGCATCAAAATGCCTCTCTGGCTCGATCTTTAGCAACTGAAATTGGCATCACCCTTAAAGTTCAGTATCATCTTCATTTTCCTTGCAAATCACTATTGACTACATTTAAAATTTTACTATTTTCTGTAGATTAATCTTTGTGTGTTTTCTAATACATATACTTCTAATTACTGCACCAAGAGTAGCCAACTAATCTACAACCTAGTATGGGGAGATGTTGTCATGTGAAGTACATTGATAGGGGATATGTTGTGAAGTAAAGTACATTGACAACTCTATGAACCAATATGGGAATATTTTTTTATGTAATGTACATTGGAAACAAAGAAATAAATGAATCAATTAGGCCTTGTTAATACCTAAGTTCGTTTGCACAACCAGAGGGTTGAGATTTGTTACCACCTAAGTTGTACTTAGTGGTTTTTATCAAGTGAGCCCAGTGAACCAGACAGGGCTAACTTGTTCAGACTTCAAAAGACCTTTGGAAGTACTTCTGGGAAGTGCTTTTTGTACTATATCACATGTTCATAACCCATGAGGGAATTGTAATAAATGTTCTAGCATGATAGTGTCTGTAAAAGACTCGGTCTCTTAGACTTTATTTGTCAAT
>LPNX010197229.1:143704-153704 GCA_001517045.1 Pseudotsuga menziesii
CAGAAATCCCCAAAAATCAATTATTGATTATTTTAATTAATAAATTGATGAATAATGGAGCAAATCCAAAATCATAAATCAATGGATTCTCGGCCGATTTGATTGAAATCAGTCAGATTTAAAGAAGATTGAATGGATCTGACAAATCCTTGACTGAAGGAGGTGATCAAATCAGATCCAGAGTTGATCTTGAGCATCCTTTATGAGGAATTTCTCCCTCCCTCTCTCCTCAAGACGTTTTTTGCTCAACTGGATGATTTTTGGTGGATTCTTTAGTCAACAGGTTGAGGTGTCAGTCAGATCAGCCCCCCAATTGACAGTTGCACTCAGTGAGACTTAGATCTGGCTCAGCTAGACACAGATCAGGAATTGATGGACTCTCCGTCAATTGATTTCACTTGATTCCATCAGTAATTGTGCCCCCCCTGGGATAGATGGCCTGCAAATTATATATATCCAGGCACAACCTCCTCTTCCAAGCTAGTTAGAACTGGGATTGAGGTGCTATTGCTCTTGTACTGTATTGTTTTTTCATTCTGGAATAAAGAAGCTTTGGAGGCAAGATCTATGGTTTAATGCTCTTCATCTGTGGATGTTGATTATCAAATGCTTATGAGGTATAATCTGCTTTTGTATATCATTGCTTTGCTGGTTAATTCTTGGCCTTGAAGGAGAGAGCTCCCTCCTGTTAGGGTAAGAGTTTATTCTAGTTTGATTTATGCTCTTACTGCTTCTTGTTCCAGATCTATTGGATTTGTATGTATTTTAAGTTTAATTGCATGCTTTCCAATCATCTCTTTCGGCAACACCTATGTTTTAACCATATGTTTGTGCAAGGATTTTTAAGTTTCAGGTGATCTCGCTGGTAGAAGAGGTTGAGATGGTTTGAATATTCCTCATCTTCAGTGTCTTATGAATGACATAGTCCCTCGGTGTTCCACCAAAGCAGAATCCAAAGCCGAACATTCCCAGGCTTCAAACACTCTTTCTCTCTCTTCCTCCTTTAAAAACTATTAAACTTTCCTCAAACTGGTTACTTTAAAGGCTTCTTATTAATCTGATCTATCTCATCAGGAAAAACAAACATAGATCTGATCAGTAAGATCCCTCCTTTATTCTAGATCTTAGTTCAAATTCAAGAGATCTAGCTAAAAGTACATTAGTTTCGCAAGTAATTTAGTGAAAATTCATAGCTTGCTGTTAAGGTAGTTTCTTTGCTGTTTGATAATTTCAATATTCTACAATATCAGTGCATTTTAATTGTCTGCACAAACAGCAATCCAAGATCCCAAGGAAAGCTTGCTTTCCTTGGTTTCTTTTTCGTCGGTTTAGCTAGTTTAATTTCATTATTTTTTGAGATAAAGTAGGCTGACCCAAAGGTACTCTTAAAGTGATTTTGGGCATTTGTTATTCTAATTCGTTCGCTTTCATTTAGCAGGTCTGATAGAGAGGAAAGGAATATTCTGTCCAAAGTGGCTTTTGGAGCGCTCAAATCCCCCCAGGGATCTCTCTTTTGTCACATAATTTGTAAATTTTTTGTATAAACTGTAATATCTTGGTTTAAGCCTATATAAGGAACAAGAAAGCTCTGTTTTATCAGTGCTTTGATATTGTAACCTCTGTAATAAAATCATCCTTTGAATAGGCTCTTTCGAGCCCATTCCCCATCCCCCCTGGGGGGATTCACGTCGGTGACATTTTCGTCATTTTCTGCTTATTTATTTTACATTAGAATTGATCTGATTTGCAGGGTAGTATACTTGATGTTGTTTTTAATTCCATACTCCATATCTTACTTTGAAAAGTAATCATAATACTTACCCCACGATTTCCCGAGTGACCCGAAAGGGGAAAGAGATTCGTTGTAGGATTAATCAGAAAATCAGATTTGTGTAGTTGTTTTATTTTTTATATCATTTGTTTATCAGCAGATTTAAAATTAACCCCTCCTCGATTCCCCGATTGAGATCCACTTGAATCGAAAGAGGTTCTTGGAGGCTTTTCTTTTAAACAAGAACACATCTCTTCAAAACTTATTAAAATTTACAAGACTCCAGTGTGTATGCTCTGCACTTGGCTGTGGTTCATCCGATCAGTCAAGCTGTATCAAAAGCACTTGGGTGACTAGCATAATTAGGACTCCCCAACTAACAAACCATCAGGTGAAAATCCAACACCTCGATCAAACCTTTACGGTGGAAAAATACCCAAAGGAAGCGGGAACCTACTGAAAAGTGACCTCGGGGCACCAATATCTGTCACACCCTAACGAGTGTGTTACGAACATAGCCCCAGAGACTCCATTTGAGCCCACATATTCCTTGCGGGTAGCCGTATAGGTTTTGTTTTGGACATACTCCAAGTACTCTCAGGTATATCTGGAGTCCCCCTTTTAGTCGAATTTAATCAATTCATACTTCAATTTTAACTTAAAACATACCAAGATGCAATCGCAAAACATTCACTCCAAGCACATGCAAGCACATTGATCTCTTTGATTTGACTCCATTATTAATGCACTGGTCATTTTTGCTTCATATATATATTGTTTATCAGCTTTGTGCTTTCCTGTGTTATTTTCGTATCTTGTCATCTTCAATGGTTTATAGTTAAATTATTTGAACTCCTAAGTAACTGATTCAATTTAACATCACCACGCTAAGAAATCATCCTTAGTAACTTAATAGGGTCTACCCCCCTTGGCTCTATTAGGAGTTGAGCCTAAACAGAGGAGTCAAGAACAAGGTGACAGCCTTGACTCGACACTTGCCCCCAAGGACACACCGAGTGGCTTGAAGATTTCTGCCACGTGATCCAGGTGTGTAAAAAGGTGGAAACACTTTTTGGCGCCGTTGCCGGGGATAAATCTTTTTATTCCCGAGTACGACTTAGCTTAACTTTTTTCTAAACAACTAAAAAGATAAAAAAAAATTTGATTGATCTAGTCTTCAAAAAACTTAAAAATTAAAACTCGATCCATCTAGCGACTCCACTGTCTAACATCCCTTCAAGAATTTCTACCCGAAGAAACCATCGACAATTATTCAATCCTCTCCCTGATCCCGAAAGGTTTATTAGGGAAAGATTAAATAGGAAGACTTCTTGTAGAAACCTTGAGGATTTAGGAGACCAATCCACCTCAGATATCCATCACATATTTGTAGAGAGTCATGTTCACTAATCTCAAGAAATGATAGAATTTTACAAACCCATTGACTTTTCCCAGATAGCAGGTGCTCCTCATAACATTCTGAAACATGCTATCAAGAAGCTCCCCTGATTCGAGGGAAATAATGCTACCACTACCAGGACTCATCTCTGAAAGTTTGAAAGGCACCTAGTGAGTTACTGTGATGATGTTGCCTCTAACCATGAAGATATCAAAATGAAGCTCTTTGCTTTATCCTTAGAGGATGATGCTGCGGAATGGTATGAAAACCTTGGTGATAATTCATATAAAACCCTTAATGAATTCCTAGAAGGTTTTAAGAAGATATGGGGGGAAAAGAAAGAACCAAGACATTTGCTTGCTGCCCTCCATAACATAAAGAAGATGGAGAATGAAACCATTGATGAATTTAATACTAAGTTCAGGCGTGTGGTTGCGGACTTCCCTAGATAAATCAAGCCAAGGGATGCCTCCATCCTCATATATTACATCGAAGCTTTCAATGGTGATTTGAGATACCAATTAAGGGATAAAGATCCGGTCGATCTAAAAACTGCTCAAGATCTGGCTGAGAAAATAGAAAGGAATATGCAATGTTTGGGCAAGTCCAACATTCAGGGTTACACTAGGGGAAACACTTCATACAACGAAGAAAAGGGAAAAGCCTTTGAATAAGAAAAAAAGGGAACCTCTAAATACCCCATGGAAAAGATAGCTAGCATGTTTGAAAAAGTGATGACTAGTCAGGACCAATTCATGACAAACCAATCTGTGCAAATGAATAAAATCCAGAACAGAATAACCACACTGGAAAGAAATAATGGGCCTAGGAATTTTCAGCCAAAACAGAATCAAGTGTATCAAAAGAAGTTTCCTCAGCAAGAGCCTAGGATTCCAAACCAGTTAGACTCAACTAACCTGGTAGATGAAGTAATTCCATGGTGTATACCTTGTCATCAATTCCACCCAGAAAGCACTTGTTATGTTGCAAATCATGTCATGGAACATGGACTTCCCGAGGTTAGTAATCAGGAAACAAATTCAAGAGAGCTTGATCATATATACATGGTAGGCCAGGCCTACCCTTTGTCACCATCCAAACAGTACAAGCCTGAGGATGAAACCATTGCAGAATCTTATAGTGAAACATATGATGAAATATGATGGGACTCCTATGTGTTCTCCTTATAATGATGACAGTCTGGAAGGTCTACTACCTTGTGACCTTTTCTCTAAAGAATATGAGTATGAAAATGAGGACAAGTATAGCTTGGAGAATGATACAACTGACGAAGAATCCCTTATCCTCGACAAAGATGTTGATGAGGAATCCTGTACATTCATGGAAAATCCAGTCTATGACATGAATAAAGAGGAAAATAATGAACCAGAAACTTTTGATGGTTTTGTTGATTTTTCTATCTATGACATATCTAAAGAAGAGAGCATGGACCATGTGGCCTTGGGAAACTTTGATATGAAAAAGGAGCATGCAGCTTATGCACATTATCAGTCTGATACATATATCAATATCAGTAATGAAGACAAAGAGAACTCAATATTGGAACCTGATATCAGCAATGGGGAATCCATCACATTTAACATAGATGATGGTGATGGCTATTGGGATTTTTGTGGATATCTTTTTAAGAATCCTATCTATGCTATACCTAGTGAGGGGAGTGTCTATTTAGAGATTTGTGGAATTCCAATCCACTATAATTCCATAGAGGGAAGCATGAATCTGGAGACCTTGGAAAATCCTAGTATGGAAAAGCAGCATTCAAAACTCTTATATGATCATTCAGAGTCATATCATGCAGAGCCGCATAAGGATATCTTTAATGAAGATATGGAGAAGCAGTTTTGTGAAAAGATGGATGTGATGCAGTTATTAGAATATCAATCTCAACTATCATCTTCACATATAGAGTTTTCTCATGACTTGGAGTTGCTTGGGGCTTATACAGTGAATTATCATCCGGTAAGCCTTGATGATCAGTATGATGGTGTAGTCAATCTGCCTCATCATTCCAATTTGTACATCAACCCTATCCAGTCTTGGATAGAAGCAGCCCGCACAAGAACTTACCAGTTTGGGAGGAAGTTTGACTACATTATTCATGCCTATGATTTCCCATCCATCCCGCCCCTTCTGGATCATCACGCAGGTTTGCATTTTCTGAATAAAGTATCCTTACTTTGGCTGGTAACCAAAGACAAGGAAAAAAAAATTTATGTCAATAAAATGCTTAGGTGGTTACATTGGATTTCCGATTACACTTAACCCTTTTTATATCATGCTTAGAGTAGGAAAATAAGCTCTTTGAAAGAGAGCATTTACTTTTTGCATTTCTATTTTTAGCTATAATAAAACATTGCTTCTTTTAGTTAGTTACATCTATTTTGTTTAAATAAATCAGTGTAATGGTTCATTTGGTTTTTCATAAAACTTGTGCTACTGAGGTTTTTCTTGTCAAGTTGAGATGTTTTTGCAGGGTATATAAACTAGAGATTCTGGTGTTTTCGTATCCTCTCCTTGCCTTAAAGACCAGATCAAGCACACGTACCACAGTTGGAGCTAGAATGTTACCACCTAAGTTCTACTTAGTGGTTTTTATCAAGTGAGCCTGGTGAACCGGACATGGCTAACTTGTTCGGACTTCAAAAAGACCTTTGGAAGTACTTCTAGGAAGTGCTTGTTGTACTATATCACATGTTCATACCCCATGAGGGTATTGTAATAAATGTTCTAGCATGATAGTGTCTATAAAAGACTTGGTCTCTTAGACTTTATTTGTCAATCCGATCAGCCCAGGGTGTTTTTTCCTTTGGTTATTATTGGTTGTTGAAAAAACGACTGATAATTTATGAGTTTTTCACTCCATACCTCCAAAGTTGGGGTGGTCAGCTTGGAATTTAGGCCTATTGAGGTTATTAGAGTCTATGTGTCAATGTATAAACATGCTAGACATCATTTTTGAGTCATATGAACATGTCTAAGTCCTCCTAGGTGTTTTTCAATTTTTCAATTTTTTAGTTTTTTCAGTGTTTTTTATTAAAATTTAATTTTTCCAAAACTTAGGCTATTTTTTAATAGTTTAATTGGAAAAATTGATTTTGTAATAAAAGTGGGCCAAATAATTAGTTGCAGTCATGTAGGTGCTCATTTCAAGCTAAGAGCACCATGTAAACCCATGGACCCACTGTTACCTAGTTTTGAGTGATTTTCCATCACTCAGGTCAGAGAGCCCCAAAAATCAATTATTGATTATTTTAATTAATAAATTTATGAATAATGGAGCAAATCCAAAATCATAAATCAATGGATTCTCAGCCGATTTGATTGAAATCAATCAGATCTGAAGCAGATTGACTAGATCTGACAAATCCTTGACTGAAGGAGGTGATCAAATCAGATCCAGAGTTGATCTTGAGCATCCTTTATGAGGAATTTCGCCCTCCCTCTCTCCTCAACCCGTTTTTGGTTCAACTGGATGATTTTTGGTGGATTCTTCAGTCAACAGGTTGAGGTGTCAGTTAGATCGGCCCCCCGATTGACAGTTGCACTCAGTGAGACTCAGATCTGGCTCAGCTAGACACAGATCAGGCATTAATGGACTCTCCATCAGTTGATTTCACTTGATTCCATGAGTAATTGCGACCCCCCTGGCCTAGATGGCCTGCAAATTGTATATATCCAGGCACAGCCTCCTCTTCCAAGCTAGTTAGAACTGGGATTGAGGTGTTGTTGCTCTTGTACTGTATTATTTTTTCATTCTGCAATAAAGAAGCTTTGGAGGCAAGATCTATGGTTTAATGCTCTTCATGTGTGGATGTTGATTGTCAAATGCTTATGAGGTATAATCTGCTTTTGTTTATCATTGCTTTGCTGGTTACTTGTTGGCCTTGAAGGAGAGAGCTCCCTCCTGTTAGGGTAAGAGTTTATTCTAGTTTGATTTATTCTCTTACTGCTACTTGTTCCATATCTATTGGATTTGTATGTATTTTAAGTTTAATTGCATGCTTTCCAATCATCTCTTTCGGCAACACCTATGTTTTAACCATCTGTTTGTGCAAGGATTTTTAAGTTGCAGGTGATCTCGCTGGTAGAAGAGGTTGAGCTGGTTTGAATATTCCTCATCTTCAGTATCTTATGAATGAAATAGTCCCTTGGTGTTCCACCAAAGCAGAATCCAAATCCCAACATTCCCAGGCTTCAAACACTCTTTCTCTCTCTTCCTCCTTTAAAAACTATTAAACTTTCCTCAAACTGGTTACTTTAAAGGCTTCTTATTAATCTGATCTATCTCATCAGGAAAAACACACATATATCTGATCAATAATATCCCACCTTTATTCTATATCTTAGTTCTGTTTTGCTCATAAAGTTCAAATTCAAGAGATCTAGCTAAAAGTACCTTAGTTTCGCAAGTAATTTAGTGAAAATCCATAGCTTGTTGTTAAGGTAGTTTCTTTTGCTGTTCGATAATTTCAATATTCTGAAATATCAATGCATTTTAATTGGCTGCACAAAAATCAAGCCAAGTTCCCAAGGAAATCTTGCTTTCCTTGGTTCCTTTTTCGTCGGTTTAGCTAGTTTAATTTCATTAATTTTTGAGATAAAGTAGGCTTACCCAAAGGTACTCGTAAAGTTCTTTTGGGCATTTGTTATTCTAATTTGCTCACTTTAATTTAGCAGGTATGACAGAGAGGAAAGGAAGCTGCTGTCCAAAGTGGCTTTTGGAGCTCTCAAATCCCCCTAGGGGTCTCTCTTTTGTCACATAATTTGTAATTTTTTTGTATAAACTGTAATATCTTGGTTTCAGCCTGTATAAGGACCAAGAAAGATTTGTTTTATCAATTCTTTGATATTTTAACCTCTGTAATAAAATCATCCGTTGAATAGGCTCTTTCAAGCCCATTCCCCATCCCCCCTGGGGGGATTCGCGTCGGTGTCATTTTCGTCATTTTCTGCTTATTTGTTTTTCATTAGAATTGATCTGATTTGCAAGATAGTATACTTGATCTTGTTTTTAATTCCATACTCCATATATTATTTTCAAAAGTAATCATAATACTTACCCCACGATTTCCCAAGTGACCCGAAAGGGGAAAGAGATTCGTGGTAGGATTAATCAGAAAACCAGATTTGTGTAGTTGTTTTATTTTTTCTATCATTTGTTTATCATCAGCTTTAAAATTAACCCTTCCTCGATTCCCCGATTGAGATCCACTTAGATCGAAAGAGGTTCTTGGAGGCTTTTCTTTTAAACAAGAACACATCTCTTAAAAACTTATTAAAATTTACAAGACTCCAGTGTGTATGCTCTGCACTTGGCTGCGGTTTGTCCGATCAGTCAAGCTATATCAAAAGCACTTGGGTGACTAGCATAATCATGACTCACCCTCCCCAACTAACAAACCATCAGGTGAAAATCCAACACCTCGATCAAACCTTTACGGTGGCAAAATACCCAAAGGAAGCAGGAACCTACTGAAAAGTGACATCGGGGCATCGATCTCTGTGACACCCTAATGGGTGCGTTAGGAACATAGCCCCAGAGACTCCATTTGAGCCCACATATTCCTTGCGGGTAGCCGTATAGGTTTTGTTTTGGACATACTCCAAGTACTCTCGGGTATATCTGGAGTCCCCCTTTTAGCTGAATTTAATCAATTCATACTTCAATTTTAACTTAAAACATACCAAGATGCAATCGCAAAACATTCACTCCAAGCACATGCAAGCACATTGATCTCTTTGATTTGACTCCATTATTAATGCACTGGTCATTTTTGCTTCATATATATATTGTTTATCAACTTTGTGCTTTTGTGTGTTATTTTCGTATCTTGTCATCTTCAATGGTTTATAGTTAAATTATTCGAACTCCTAAGTAACTGATTCAGTTTAACATCACCACACTAAGAAATCATCCTTAGTAACTTAATAGGGTCTACCCCCCTTGGCTCCGTTAGGAGTTGAGCCTAAACGGAGGAGTCAAGAACAAGGTGACACCCTTGACTCGAGACTTGCCCCCAAGGACACACTGAGTGGCTTGAATATTTCTGCCATGTGATCCAGGTGTGTGAAAAGGCGGCAACAAGATTCAACAAGATCTTATCATTCTGGTTCTATTTGAGGAACATCCAAGGTTTCATAGTGACCAAATATTATTTTGTAGTTAGTTCCATCAGATGACAGGAAATTTCTATTTGAAATTTTTTAATGGTTTTGTTTTTGTTTTGAGCCTATGTTGAAGGGATTGCATGTCAGAGATGCTTTCATATTGGTGAACCTTATGGAATCATGATGCCAATGAGATTTTCCTGGGTGACATGGAAGCAATTGCAGGACATTGCTATTTTTAGCAGTGAAGTTTTCAGGGCTTACATGTTGAGTTTGACAACATATTTGTGTTCCTTGCAGAAATATGAGTCTAATGACACAGTTTTAATTACATGTGAGACGTTGTTATTTTTAAGCATGCTATATATGGAAATGGTCTCCTAATAGTTCTGTTAATTTTTAATATTTTTTTATTTTTTTATTTTTTAGGAATTGAACTGATATTTTTGGCATATCTATTTTAATCATGTCAATATTTTGCAGGTACAATGGTGGAGTGGTCCAGCTTCTGGTGAGTCAAGGATGGTGATTTAAGAACAAAATTGACTAGTTGGATGAAATCTTAGAGTGACATCTTGTAGTTGTTGAAAATGATCCATATGGTTTTTTCTGCTCGAATTGTTAGCGTCGGTCATGTTTGATGATGAAGATGAAGACGATGACGATGACGATGATGACGACGATGATGATGATTGCGA
>LPNX010197229.1:156204-208891 GCA_001517045.1 Pseudotsuga menziesii
TCAAAATTATGGATGTCTGTCACTTCTAGAGGAAACATTAGTCACTTCAAAGACTACATGTATCCCACAATTTGATGCTTTATTCGTTTAATCCAACTTTTTGATGCAAACCATATGCTAAATCGATTTCCCTTCGTGTAAGATTGGTATGTCCATTGTGATGTGCTACTTTAACCAATGAAGTGACACCTTCCCATGATATTCCATGACCAAATTGTTCACATCATTCAATCCATACCTTCATGTAGTCAATATTGTTTGTGATGTATAAATTAATTGCATACCACTCTCGACCAATTGCTTGATCACATTAAAAATTAAAATTGAATACAAATGTAAATTATTGTAACAAACTATACACTCTTAATTGATGTAATATACTGAATATAAAAATAGAATATGTATAATATATATACATAAAAATAAACAACCAAATGTATTAAATTAATTAATATCCACTAGCTAATAATTACCTTTTAGATTTCTCAATCTACGTTTCCCCTTCAAGTACTCCCCTTCAAAACTGTTATTGGGGTTCAGATCACAAATGCGACGTAAATTGAGATTTCATGCTAAATTAGGAATATATTCACTAATATACAACATGTTTTGGTATACCATATATCCTGTTGGGTGAATGGGGCAGACCCGGGTTCTTATGCTTTTATCTTCGCACCAAGAAACAGACCCACAGTATTGGCCCTTTCGGCAACAACCTGCGAACAGGTTGCAGTCTCACCCAAAACAACTATGGGGTGCTGCAGAATCAGGTTTCTATAGGAGAAAGAGGGATATTACTGTACCTTTATCCTTAACAAAGAAAAATTATGCAATACAAAGCTTCAACATTCACTTAAATGGATTTGCAGTTTAGATAAAAATATAGTTTCTTGCTCAACCCTTAACTGGGAATTCACATCGAAGTTAATACTTAGCAATTTATCTTACTTTATCATTCATCCACTTATCAAATGCATAAAAACATAACAAAAAGAAAATAAAAAGAACCACCACAACACAAGATATACGTGGTTCACCCCCAGGGTAGGGGCTACATCCATAGAACTACGTTTATATTCAACAATTTACAAACAACACAGTTCTGATTTGTGCACTCAGCTTCAGATATTCTCAACAGCCCAAAACTGTGCACTTAGCTGCAAAACCTTTCTTCCAAAACCCTCTGCGCACTCAGCTGCAGAGGTCGTGCACACACTCAGCTAGGACTTAACCTTAAACCCAAAAATAGACCTTAGCTTCTTCACATCACATCATCATCATAACACAAAAGCTTCCTTTTTACTCCTTTACATAAGTGCATATTTATGCAAGTGCACTATTTCAATACCATGGGATTAAACCATGGGACATTTACAAAAAGAGGGACTTCGACCCAACCTTGAAGCCTCTAAGACTGTTTATGACCGCAACTCCACTTACAAGCTTCGCACCAAAACTGCAGAGTTGCCAAAATTAAAAACTTTCAAGGTCTGAGCCCCAACAGGCCCCTAAGACTCACCAGTGTCCCGTCCCGGGACACTCTGCTATTTTTCGGGTGCAAGAATCTTGTTGGCGAAGGTATTAAACTGCTTGTTGAGGCTGCGCATGATATCTTCGGCTGCTTGCTCTTTCTCCACTATCTCCTGCAATGTTGCTGCAGATGCTTCGTTGGCCTTTTCCTATGCAAATGCATCATACTCCTTCAATACTTTGAGCTGGTTATCTACAGCAGTGCTCAACTTCAAAGCCTCGTTAATGAGGGGCTGCATAGAGCTCGCTAACAGTGTTTCTTTTCTTCTACAGGACTCAATTTCTTGCTGGAGTGCATTAATGTGCTTCACCTGAAGCATCTTCTGCATAGGAGGCAATGTCTTAATTTCTGCTTTTACTGCATCCAACTCTGTCTGTCGTTGCTTGATGGTTTCTTGCAACTTTTCTACTTCTAGGTTGTCCTGCAAGTTTTCCCAGGCCTCAACACTTTCATCTAGCAGCTTTGATGCACTACTTACAAGATTTGAGATCTTCGTTGTTGAGGCCTGAATATCTCTGAGACATTGTTCCCTGACCTCTGGTGGACTCTCAGAAATGAGGTGAAGCTGAAGCTTTGCAATCTGGGCCTCATGTTTTGCTTTCATCTTCTCTATATGGCTTCTAGACTATTGTGCATAGTATTTCAACTTTACTATTCTTTGCTCTGGTTCTTCTTATGCCTGCATGTCGAAGTCAGGGAGACTTTGACACGCCTCATCCAACACTTGCGCTAGTGTAGCCTTCTTGTTTTTTGTTTCCCTCTTCTTCTATTCAGCTTCTTTCAACTGTGCTTTGAGGCTCTCACTCTGGTTCGTGGTGTTTTCTAACTACATTGTGTGTGTAGCTATCTCATTCTCGAATCTCCTTCATGAGTGCTAATTGAAAAAAATGTACCTCCGGCATAGAAAACTTAGTGTAATCTATCTCAACTATCATGCTCATATGCGATCGGGATGCTGCGTCAGGTATTATAAGAGCTGTACTTGGTACTTGTCCTTGGTTATTTCTGGTTGGCCATTGTCTAGTATCTCGTTGCATGCCTACTGGGGCACTGCTTGCTGCATCGCTAGTTGTTGTTCTTTCCAATAATGCCTTAAGTTCGGCAATTCGTTGTGCTACGGCCGTGATCATCTCAAGATTTTTAGCTTCAAACTCTACCCATTTGCTAGATAATACCTATGTATACTTCGTCAGAGCCTGATCAAGCTCGTCAATCATCAAAGCAGGCTCTTCGATGATATTCTTTCCCTTTGACGCCTTAGTTTTCTTTCTGGGCTGAGGCTTAGTAACTTCCTCCACTTCGGGGGACTTGTACTTATCTGGGTAATTAGGGTCTAAAATGGTATTGACCGATTCTTATTATTCTTCACCATGTTGCTCTTCTTCTTCTCCATCAGCTCCGTCATCTCCACCATGGTCACCTTCGTTCTGTTGTGAATCATCTTGTTCTTTGCTCTCTTCTAGTGGGTCATTCTACTGCGACTGACTAGGACCTGTGCCCACATCTGTTACAGGAGGGACTGGTATGTCAGGCCTTGTTCCTGCATCCTTCATCCATTCAGCCGGCCACTACTGAACTATTGTGAGGATGTCTTCCTGGTTCACCATGTATGGTAACTTCCACCATGTATGTTTGTTATCTGCGTGGGCCTAGATGAAGATATTATGCATATCATCCTTGAATTTGGCCACTCTAGTATACTGAGAAAATAGATCATTACTGAGCCGTGGTCTTTTTAGGGTATCATATGTAATATTCATCGAATAGAAGGTGAACACGTAGTTCATCAACTGCTGCAAGGATTTATCTTATGAAACCCAAAGAGATGCATACCTTGGTGCACCAGGCATCTCCGGAGGCACATTAAAAAACTGTGCCTCGGTAGGTTCTCTCCATCCTACTAGTGCAATAATCACTAACAACCATGAATAATGAAAGGCTCTACCTTTCTCCTATGCATCGCGAACATCTACAAGGAATTCTGTAGCAATGTAGTCTGTCCATTTGTAATCGTATCCTTCGACACAGTTCGCAACAATACTGACAATCGGGGCAGGTACTTCATTAGGTCTGCACTTCCTCATTAATTTGCATGCTAGGAGCTTTGCGGTGAAGTGAATGTTCTAGTGCCGAATAATCGATGTTTGATACCCTCGATTTTCTTTTGTCAAACTGAAGCAGTCCTTCATGTGCTGTGCCAGCTTTGTATCTTTGTGCTTTCCAACAAATTCAATCCCAAGATTAGGCCCTTCCTTCGGCAAGCCTGTAATCCTATGAATCAGATCTCCATCAATAGCAATTCTCTGGTTTCCTATCCATAGGTGCCCATCATGCACCAATGCCAATAACTGCTTGACCACCGTGGTAACAAGCAGGCTGCGACCAAAGTTGGGGACTGTTATAGCGGATTTCACCACTCCAGGTGAATCACACTTTGTATGGCCTTCCCCTGTCCCGCTGCAGACTCTTTAGACCCCATGGACCATATTTTATCCTTTGATGTTACCTTGATCATCCCTTAAACTATATAAAAAATGATATACGTGTCCTTTTACCTAATAACTGCGTACATACGTGGGTTTGACCCTGATAACCGCGTATGTCAGAATGTGTGCATAATCCAAATCCTTTTGGAGTTTTCCTTGACTTGGATCCGACTCATTCGACTCCTCGCCTTCCATATGCCTTGAGATCGCTCGGATTCGACCCTTCAGTATCCCTTGTGAAGCTATATAAGCAACCCCTTTGTACATTGAAGGCATATAGAGAGATTGAAGCAACGAAACTATAGTCCATTGTTTCCAGAACTATACTTGAGTCTGCATCCCTTTGTCCCTTTGGAGCACTTTTGTGTTCTTCCCAAGCTTTTCTTTACTAGTGAGCTTGCTATCGAGAGATGGAGGATTGAGGTGGTGGAGGCCCAAGTGGGGGATTCAGTTTCTCCGATTCGTAGACGTGCCATTAGAGGCTGTATCTATCTTGTAATCTCTGATTTATATTAATAAGAACTATCTTTCCTTGTCCAATGATGTGTATTTGATTGAATATTGTATCCATTGGAATATGTCAAATGCTTTTACATTATTGATTATATATGCTAGAATAGATCTAACACCATGATATATAGTATGCTTGTATTGTTTACTTGTTGTTGAGGAAGTATTATATCAATTCAAGCTGAAGATTGGAAAGCTCAACGGGGATCTACTTCAACCGTCTGGAATAAGGTACGAGGTCTGATCCTTTAGTGTTAGACATTTTATTTCTATTGCATATTGGGAAAGATTGATTTCTAGAGTCAAAGCTGTCTGTTGTGGTACCCCAAGTCATAGGAATTTCTCTTCGTAACAGACAAGAGATTTGAATCATTACTTAGTTGGGGATTCCGAAAGAGCTTGTCACTGACCATGGCTCGTACTTTCAGAACTATATGATGGAAGAGTTGGCATCCAAGTTAGGGTATAAACAAGAGCACTCCTCTTCTTACTATCCCCAAGCAAATGGATAGGTAGAAGTAGTGAATAAATCACTTAAGTCCATTCTCCAACGAACCATCGTACAGAGCAAGACGAATTGGCATATTATGTTATACCCTGCTTTGTGGGCATATCGAACCGCAGTTAAGACTACCACTGGTTTTTCTCCATATCAGCTTCTGCATGGAGTGGAGTCAATATTGCCGGTTGAGTGCGAGATTCCTTCGTTGAAGCTAGCTGTGGAACTCTTACCAGACACTTCACCTTTGGAGTAGCATTTGGTCCACCTCGAGCAACTTGATGAGCAGCGTCGAGATGCCTTGGTGGCTCTAGAGGTTAATAAACATCGTGTTAAGGTCCAATACGACAAGTCTATCCGTCCAAGAGTTTTTAGTGAAGGAGACTTGGTCCTTTTGTGGGATCAATCAAAAGAACCCCTGGGGGCAGGGAAATTTAATCCTATGTGGTGTGGTCCGTACATGGTCAAGCATGTCTTAGAGAAGGGTTCCTATGAGTTAGTCGATTACGAGGGCACAGCTTTGGTGGAGCCTAGAAATGGGCTCTATCTCAAAAAATACTATGCATTATCTTTAGCCAAGGCTGCTTGTTGTATACTATTGTATAGCTTTTCATAGTTAGGTCTTTTTCTTATCGTGATCGGGTTTGTGATTAGTTTCCGTTTCTTTTGGCAGATGTCAATGGAATCTTCCACCTACATAGGATTCACGAATGGTGCAAGCCATCACACTCAACACTCAGCCTCTGCTGCTTGGGTGATTTATACTCCTATGGGTCACGTACTGTCTTCAAGAGGTGTATGTCTACGGCCATCTTCCAACAATGTTGCTGAATATAGTGCTGTTATCGAGCTTCTACGCGATCCCATTTCACATGGTGTTCTATCTTTTGAGGTACGTCTTGATTTAGAGTTAGTAGTGTCACAACTCAATGGTTTGTACCATGTTAGAGATCCGACATTATTGCGAAGATTCTTACATGTGAGATTGTTAGAATGACAATTTGATAGTATTACATATATACACATTCCAAGAAATGATAATCAAGTTGCTGACTCATATGCTAACTACGTGTTAGATTGGCATTTGTTTCATTCATAATAAATTAATCACAAACATTTTTACACATGTAAATAAATAAACCGATCACCATAAAACTTTTTATATATATCAAAAATGTGGTAATACATAGTGTCATATACAAAAGTGGAGCTTTCAAAGCTTCCATCATATAATACACGGTCGTATAAAACATATATACTCCCAGGTGTCTAATCTTGTGGAGGGGGAGGGTTGTGATCATGATACGTCACTACGGCTCTAGCTAGCCATTGGAATAAATGCACCCATGCACGTGGCACACCCACCACCTGTCGCTGCATTCCCTCAAGCAAGTCCTCGACTTGTGCCATGGGAACCCTGTGAGTCAGTCGCACGAAGTTGGTATGAATGCCCTGGAGCATTCGCTCTGCATCTGCACCTGTGATGTCATCCCCTCTTCCCCTCCATCTATGACGTGGGAAGCCCTCTGGTCACCGTGGTCCTACATCTGCACATGAATGGTAGATGTCACTATGTGTTGTCATGCAAAAACATGTCTTTTTGATTTCACATAATCAAGAAAATACAAAAAAAATGAAATAACTCAAAAAACTTTAAAAAGAGTGAGATTCGAGATTCGGTACCTATCTCTCCGTATGCCGATCCTGGTGGCAATGGCATGTCCGGGTCCCCTCTAAAATCTATCCCTCCATAGGGGTAGTCATCTATGGCAACAATCTGTCATCACCACCATGCAAAGAAGTCAGCTCGATATGGGTTGGCCACCCTACCACCCCCCAGTCTGTGCATAGCATCTGCCCAACATTGTTAGGCCGGATCTTGAACCCTGTGGAGAGGAACGTCCACTCTAGGGCTCAATCCTGGAACATGCTCGAAGAAAAACATGCTCAATATGCTGTTGAACCCAAAGTTCTGTATCCTACTTGCCTTACACTCACTGAGCTAGTGTTTCATGTTACTCAGTAGTGTAGTACTCTAGTCGTATATGGTCGGTCTCATACACTCCACCGCATAGTACATTAGTGGCTGTGAGGCCTGATGGAGTGAGGCTAAGCCTGCTATCCTACCCAGCGTCAGTAGTATGGATTTTAGGCCCAACACCTGTATAGCATTGGTAGGGACTTGACTCCCCACCTTCTCAGTATCTGGGTAGCAGTACACAACTGCATACTCATTGATAGTAAGCCCACCTCAGGAACGAAGGTTCACCACCTCCCCTCGTGTAGATAGACCTGTGCTGAAGTATATGTCTTCCACCTCTATAGTGAGAGACATCCCATCTATCCTGAAGGACTCTAATTCTGGATCCCAATAGTTTACCAGCATCTCTAGCAGTCTTGGTTTGCCTCTCAAGCCACCAAGGCACCAAAACTTGTAGAGTCCGCATATTCTTAAAGCTTGTTGAGCCATCACATCAGCCCTCACAGCTTCCTCTACTTCACCATCCTTGCGCTCTCTCCATTCTAGCACCATCCTGCACGAGAAATTACCCAATTGTCCATTAGATTCTTGTAAATCCACTTGCGCGGTGTCATACACGACTGTTTTACAAACAACCACGTATCTACGTGGTTTGTAGCCTCTTTTTCTGCATATAGCCAGCCCTATACGTGGAAAAATCTTCGATACCCGCGTGGGCCGCAGCGCTCATGTAGAATTGCCCTGAACTACCTCATTTTACTAAGAAAATCAACAAAAATTATATTGAAATGCATGAGGAGAGCATGAGTAACTAACTGGAAGAAATGGTTGTGAACTCTGTCGGCTGGATCTCCTAGAATTTGCAGTTGAATATCAGAGCTCCAATGGGTAAAAGTTTCAACTGATTCATATTTTTTACTATCTATAGAAAAATTTTCAAATATTTGAAAATTTTTACCCCCTTTCCTATATTTTTGACAGTTTCTAACCATTTTGGACCGTTTCTGACATTATGTGTGATGTAAAAGACCATTTTCAATGCCGTTTCAGCCTTTGGATTGACCCATTCGTAATGATCTTAGGTATAATGTCTACACTGGAATATATGTTAGGTTCACCACCGTTTGCATTTTGCATGACCTTATGACCATGTCACCATGACCTTAGGTATGAACCCACTCTATTATGTCACAGAACCTTCTTGCTGCTATAGAAGTGGCATGATATGAGTGGTACAACTTTACCTTACATGGGTACCCTAGTTAGCACCTTATTTGCATTTGGTACCCATGTCGACGTTTTCTCCTTTAGGGTGTGGGAGTCCATTGTATAGTATTGCCATGACATTTAGCAAGAGCCTCATACTCCTATTGATCTTATGCTGGCCTGTTTCCCCCCGGACTCCCCCTATGTCAAGTTGTGAATGCATTATCATGAGCTTTTCCTGCCTTATTGAGCTTTATGCTGGCTCCCCTGCCATTGCGTTTCAGCCATATAGCCCGATCTTGTCTCATGTCTAGCCATGCAGAGCCATTTTGTATATCCTTCACAGCTTGATTCCCTTTTTACCGGGAGGGGATTTTCCCCCGAGTGTCGATATCCTACACATGTATCCTTGCATTGAGCATAGGTGTTGGGGTGGGCACCTTAACGGTCCCTAATTTTGGTAACTCCATGGTTTTTGTCCAAATGAAAGAATAGTTATGACTCAATATAGTCTTAGGGGTGTCGAAGGTGAGTCAAGGTCCTCTTTTTGTAATAAACCCATAGTTTAAGTCCAGGGTTTAGGGTTCGGGGTGCCCATGGTTTAAGCCCATGGTTTTGTAATTAGTGCGTTGTATAAATAGGCACTCTTGTAAATAAGTCAGGCTAGGATTTTTGTGTAAGAGGAATCGATGCGAAGCTAAGGTTATTCTGTAAGAAAATGTTAAGTCCCAACTGTGTGCGTGGATGACCTCTATAGCTGTGTACGCAGAGGGATTTGGGTGATTAAGGAAATATGCAGCTGTGTGCACAGAGGCCTGCAGCTGTGTGCATGGCTTTGAGGACTTGAAAGGATCTACAACTGAGTGCGCAGATCAAAACTGTGGTTTTTGTAGAAAGTTGAATAAAACGCAGTTCTGTGGACATAACCCCTACACTGGGGGTGAACCACGTTATATCTTGTGTCGTGGTTCTGTGTGCTAGTTCCGTTGTGTTTCTTTCATGCATTAATATCTATATATCTGATAAGTAAATATCACTGCTAGATAATAACTTCGCTGTGAATTCCCAGGAAAGGGTTGCGCAAGGCACTGCGTGTTTATCTAACCACCAAGCTAAATAAGTGAATGTTAAGCTCTGTGATTTATATTTATAATATTTTAAAAGCTAAAGGTACAGTAATATCCCTCTTCTGCTTGCAGAAACCTAGTTCTGCGACATCCCATAGCTGTTTTGGGTGAGACTGCATCCTGTTCGTAGGTTGTTGCCGAAAGGGACAACACTGTGGGTCTTTTGTTGGTGCAAAGTTAAAGGTATAAACCCAGGTCTTCCCTATAGCCCAACAAATTGGTTCTGTTTCCGGTTGAACTCAGTATCTGTTCAAGAGGGATTTACATCGTACCTCGAGGGCTATGTTCTGGAGACCCTTTGTGAAGGAAATCGGTGATTGGCTTGACGAGACTTATCTGAACTTTGCTGAGCAAGAAAAAAAAGATCCACGTCGTAGTGCAAAAGACTTTTTACAAAGGTATGTTTTTGGTTATGTTTATGAAATTTTCTTTGGTAGCATCCACATAGAGTTTCACCAGTGGTTATCCAGGTTAACAGAGAGAAGGACGAACTTTCAAGAATGTCAGTTTCCTGCTTGGACCCTCGCGAGAATTAATATACTGAAAAGGGTGAACAACGAGATAGCCCGCGCTGTTGATTTCTGGACAACGCGAACCCTTGAAGCCTTTGTGATAGAATTCACCATCGACATGAGTACATCCTTTAGTGAAGACGAGCGACAGTTTTTCAAAGGACACAGGGGTAAGTTTTTGCATTCATTTAGTTTGAGAATTAAAATGCTATTAGCTGAAAAAGGTATACTGCTCATTGAATCAAACTGTTAGATTTTTTATTACTCACCTATGTTTGCAAGTGACAACACCTTCGACAAGCAAAGTGGTTTGCTGCGAAGTGGAAAAAGGTACAAGCGAGATTTTGGATCCTATTCCTAGGGTCATCCTACCGAGTCTTCCCCTGTAAATCCTATCGATTCAGAACCCGAGGAAACCCCTTTTATTGGAAACCCTCCCGTAACCCCGCAGTGAAGACCTATTACCCCTGAGAACCCATCGCAATCCAAAAGTCACCCTAGCCTAAGTAATCCCGTTGCAGGTCAGTCTGCCCCAGTAAGTTCCCCCCGCCTACTCCCAGTCCCCCTCGACCCCCCCCTAGATCCACTATGGACCATATGCATGATGACATTAAGCTACCTGTTTTCAAAGGAACTGGATCAGAGGATCCAAAACAGTTCTGGTTTTTATGTGAAGCAGTTTGGACTGCTAAGTCTATTACGGATCAAGATACAAAAAAGAGCGCAGCTCGTTACTTCTTTTCGAAAACGTGCTCTGACGTGGTTCATGAAGTTCTCCAACACTCAGAACCATGCATTGCTTGATATAAAAGCAGCAATGATAAAGGAATTTAAGAAGCCGAAATCAGAGTCGCAGTGTATCACAGAGTTGAAAGAGATTCAGTAGAGGTGTGGAGAATCAGTGTGGGACTTTGACCAAAGGTTCAAAGTTTTGATAGACCAAGTCAGTTTCCCCATTAGACCTGCGCAGCACAAAGAATGGTTTATTGCAGTGTTGCTACCGCATATCAGAACTCCACTCATGCAGTAGAAGGTTGCTGACCAACATGAGGCTCTAGAAATAGTGATGAATCTTGAAACCGCTCCTATCGAAGACAACTCTGGTATTGCTCAAATCCAAGTGCAGTTGGAAGCGATGGCTTTGGAGCTTTGCGATATGAAGAAATGAAAAACCGATCGTGAAGAGGTTTGGTACACACAATATCAGACAGAAGGTCACGATAAGGAACAGTGCCTTGTGGTAAGGAATTACCTGAATACTGGTGCGCCAAACCCGTTCAACCCTACTGTTCTATATTGCAAGATCTGTCGGACAACTGGCCTGCATCGACTTGAGAATTGCTATCTGCTACAGAGGTATGTGCAAGTCCCGAAGATCCCTTACTGCAAATTCTGTAAGTCCGTAGGACATAATGAAGATGAGTTTCGCAGTTATGACCTCATGAGAGAATGCACCTACGATGCCTATCTGGTACAAAATGAGGGACCGAGTAATGACGGCTATGGGTACCGTGGTGGTGCATCAGGTAGAGGTGGTTTTGGAGGCCGTGGTCGTGGTGGTATGGCTGGCAGAGGACGCGGTCAGGTGGTGTGTTATAACTGTAACCAGGCCGGACATCTAGCTTGCGACTGTCGAAACCCCACTACGACATGTCAGTATTTCCGCGTAGTAGACCATGTGATCGAGCAGTGCCCGTAGTTGATAGCTAAGATTCAGGAAAGAAACAGTGCCCCTACTTAGAATCTTCAGATTCTTTCAATAGACCAGAGACCTACCTCCGTTGTTAATGTTGTTACCAGAAGTGGAGCTACAATGCATATAACCTGCTGAGAAACAGGCTTAGGTTTGTTAGGCCCCCGTGAAACTCCCTGCCTTTGAGATTGAAAGAGGAAAGGAGACATTCATGGAAACCCAACAAGATTTTGGGGATTCTACCACAACAGTAACACCTGCGCAGCCACATCAGCAGCAGTCGTAGCTGCAAGAAGCTTTGACGAGTGAAGTAAGTACACTGTCCTCGTTTTTACAGAGCTGTATGAAACTCTTAAGGAATCAGAATGATTTAAAGGAGTTGCAAAAAGTTCTTTCTTTCTGTGAACCTCAGAGAAGATTTGATAAGGAGAAATCTATTAATCGTGTCTGAAGAACTGGTAGGGAAATGAGATTGAATTCCTAGATAGGAGAGTATGATATGACTAATGTTATCCTGGACCTAGGATCAGAGGTAAATGTATCAACCAAGCAAACTTGGGAACAAATGGGACAACCTAACCTCGCCTGGTCCCCTATACAGTTGAGATTAGCCAATCAACAGAAGATTGTGCCCCTAGGATGATTCCCTAATGTTCCAACAGATATTGATGGCATCTGTACTGTAGCATACTTCAAAGTTATTGAGATCATTGACGACAGCAATCCCTATCCCGCCTTGTTAAGAATTGAATGGGCAATGGCGAATGCTGGAGTTATTAACCTTAAGAAGAAACAAATGACTTTCTAAGGGAAATATTTGCGAGTCATCCTACCATTGGATCCCTCACAAGGAGAAATATACACAGAACCACTCAGAGACAAATATCAGGATGTTCTAGAGCACATCTACAACATTACAACGAAGGAAGAAGATTATGTTGACCCCAGTGCCAAAGGTATTATGGATTGGCAGTGTGACAGCTCCTGTATGACGGACTCAGATGATGGTTTAGATAATTGGCAGAACCGATTGTATGAGCTCCATGGACACAGATGTTCCTGAATTACCAAGTCGCTCAGATGGATTACAAGAGCCTTACCTGATTTTGATGGTTCGACAGACCCAGCAGAGTTTAGTGTGACATTCTCAGAACAGATGCCGGATTCACAGACACGGGAGACTTTGGATTCAGCATTCCGTGCCACCGCAGCAAGATGGAGGGATAACCATAAGAATTACATTCCTGGTTGGGAAGCTTGTCAGAAATCTCTTCGCTTAAGATGCGTGGATCAGCTCCAGGAGGTGTGCAGTAGGTTCGATAGGTAGAGTAGACTGCAGGAACACTTGGAGCCCCTTTACGAAGTATGGAAACATATACCTCGATGGGCACATAGGCTTGTCCACATCTAGGAAACTGTAGCAGCCAACTGGTATATGGTGCTCGGGTTTCGACATGCTGATATGTTTGGTGACACAGAAATAACTAAGTATCGACCTGCAAGATTGAAGCTTACAGCTGGGTTGTAGAGTTTGTCAAGATGTACCGAAGGTCAATATGGTGTCGATGGTCCTTATTGTGATGCAGCTGAAGATCTGGTTGCGCTGCAGCCCAAAATTCAACCATTGGAACACTATCGATTTGGCGGTGTTGGTACTTTAATTGCCTTAATTTCTTGTCCTATTGATATCCGCCGAAACCTAGTGCCATGGAAACAGAATCTTTGCCATATTTGGTGCCTTCAATGCACATTTATAGCAGATTTGGTTGATGGATTGTACATGAAGACATCCGGGTACAGGGAAATCACATTCCGCATTTCCTTGAGCTTGACAATTGAACCCATGTCAGCTGAGCGTGAACTCCAGGACCTATTGAGAGAATTTGAACAGACAGGTCTGCAGCACATTTTCGCCCCCCCACCTGAGCCTGCAGCCCGTGAAGAGACTCTACCAGCACTGACCCCACCAATGCAGACATGATCTGCCAGGAAACAGTTTAAGCCTGAAGTTCGTTCTAAGCAGAACAAAGATAGACATAAGCCATCAAGGAAAACATCGGAGGATCCTGGGATGAATCCACTTGGTTCAGCAGAGATCCCACTTCAAGGGGATGAGGACATTGCCACGCAGTGGCCACCATATCTTCAGCCTATTCGAACAGGAGTTAAACCACCTCGGTGGAGCGCTAAGTTCACTATATGCACCCCTTCGCTGCCATCGGGTGTGCATCTAGTCGAAACGATGGCAGGGAGAATAGACCGACTTAAGTATGCTGACCATGACATGAATGATCGTGGGAGGTTTCCACAGTTCGCACCAGCCCAATACTTACACTTTGTTAAATATCCAGAAACTAGTGCGACCGTGCTGGAAGTAAAACAATGGGCTGCTGGCATGGATTGAGCTGGTCTGTTCAAGATGCTTGATGTTCCCCATTTTGGCCGCAGCACACAAGTCACCATCGTGGTCAAGCAACTGCTGGAATTAGTCCATGACGACTACCTATGGATCGGCGACAAGAAAATTGTTATTAATGGTGAGCTCATTCATAGGATCACCAGCTTACCAATGGCAGGGCCTGATCCGGGGACAGAATTTCCCTCAAGGCACGAAGATACGAAGCTCGCACAAAGCATGAAGGAGCGCTTTGGCTTGACGAAGGGGAAACGTGGGTATCACACTTCTATGATTCAAGAGTAGAACATTCGCTTCGCAGCTGAGCTCTTAGCATGCAAAATTATACGGAAATGCAAACCAACTGAAGTGCCTACCCTGGTCAACAAAATTGCTATCAACTGCGTCGAAGGCTACAGCTACAACTGGGCAGCGTATCTTGTGAAGGAATTCCTGGAAGACGCTCGCGACGCGCAGGAAAAGGGTCGGCCCTTCCACTACTCATGGTTGATTATTCTCATCACACTGGTAGGCTGGAAAGAACCCACTGAAACATAGTTTGCTGTTGTACTAGCGCACATGCTTGGTGCAGCCAGGTACGCATCGCTATGGGTTTCACAGGATAAAATCCACCAACACATGAAAAACTATGTATTTGCCTTTTATATGATGAGTATCTCATATGAGATTATAAAAACCCCATGGCTCAATAATGAGTTGTTCTCTTAGTATGATGGTGCGGTCAATTTCAGGGCCGATATGCACCATATTTTTATCCAGGCTTGCGTAGACAAGAAGCATCAATGGTTTAAGTTGCCATATGTAGTGACTAAAGTAGACATCCTCGCAGTCGTACAGCAGTGGCTGGAAGAATGGTTAAAAGACTCAGGAACAAAACCTAAGATTCATGTTCCCCCTATCACCGATATGGGCGCAGGCCCCAGTCACACGCAGCAGCAAGACCCACCCGAAGATAGTGATGAGCAAACTGAGTCGTAGCAGACTGAAAATGACCATGGAGGAGATGGTGGAAATGGAGGTGACGAAGAAGAAGTAGATGAGTCAGTTAAAATGACTTCAGACCCCAATAGACAGCATAAGTGCAAGACACCAGAAGCAGAGGAAGTAGACAAACCGCAGTCCCGAAAGAAAACAAAGGCGTCGAAGGACAAGAATATTATCGAAGAGGCCGCCCTGGCAAGTGAGGAGTTTTCTCAGGCTCTATCGAAGTCCACAGAAACTCTCACCCAGAAATGGTCAGAATTTACAGATATGCACCTACAGGCCCTCACCGGTGTAGCGAAGCTTGTTTCAGATTTGAAGGACTTAGTAGAGAAATTGCTGACTGGTGCTTCAGCAAGTAGTATCTCAGTAAGCGTGTAGCCTGACCTAAGGAAATGGCCTACTAGAGAAAACAAGAGCCAAGTGTCAAGTGCTGTCCTCATCATGACTGATGCAGCATCCCGCGTAGAGATGAGCATGGTAGTAGGAATTGATTATACCAAGATGTCCATGATGAAATTACATCTCTGCCAGTCAGCTATTGCGAAGGAAATCCAGGCCCGAGACCGCTTTTCACAGGAACAGTTGCAAGATACCAGGAAGCAAAATGATAGCTGGAGGCCACAGAACCGAGAAAGAGGGATGCAGAACATAAGCGGATTACACTAGTCTGAGTTTTGGATGAGGCATGTCGGAGTCTTCCCAAATTTGATGTACAGCATGTGGAAGAGCCAGAACAAAGATTAGTCAGGCTGAAAGACTATGTACAGCAGTCTCGCAGAGAGATTGAGATGCTCAAAGTAGCACATGAGACTCAGATTGCGGAGCTTCAACTATCCATCCCTCTGAAAACTGCCCCTGAGGTCAAAGAACAACACCACGCAGACATCCAGGCATCAGCAACAAAATTTTTAGATATTTTGGGTAGCACAACAAAGCTACTAGAAGATAGCATTGAGGCCTGGACTACACTGCAGGAACATTCAGAAGTCGGACAGCTGCAAGAAACCATCAAGAAGGGACATATAGAGTTGGATGAAGTAAAAGTGGCAATTAAGACTCTACCGCCTATGGAGAAAATGCTCAAGGTCAAGCGAAGCAATGAACTCCAGCAGGAAATTGAGTTGTGCAGGGCAAGAGTAGCAGAAGTGGAAAATTCTCTGTAGCCACTTATCAGCGAAGATTTCGACTTGAGTACTACTCTGGACACCCAACTCAAAGTTTTGAAGGAATATGATGCATTCACACAGGAGAAGTCCAGAGAAGCATCAGCCACAGTATTGCAGGAATTGGTTGAAAAGGAGCAAGTGGCTGACAATATTATGCACGGCCTCAACAAGCAGTACGCTCTCCTTGTCGACAAAATTCATGGATCAGAAGAACAGCAGAGTGTCCTAGGATGGGACACTGGTGAGTCTTAGGGGCTTATTGGGGCACGCACCTTAACGGTCCCTAATTTTGGTAACTCCGTGGTTTTTTTCCAAGTGAAAGCGGAGTTATGACTCAAGATAGTCTTAGGGGTGTCGGGGGTGAGTCAAGGTCCTCTTTTTGTAATAAACCCATGGTTTAAGTCCAGGGTTTAGGGTTCAGGGTGCCCATGGTTTAAGCCAATGTTTTTGTAATTAGTGCACTGTATCAATAGGCACTCTTGTAAATAATTCAGGCTAGGCTTTTTGTGTAAGAGGAATCGATGCGAAGCTAAGGTTATTCTGTAAGAAAAGGTTAAGTCCTAGCTGTGTCCGTGGACGACCTCTGCAGCTGTGTGCGCAGAGGTTTGCAGCTATGTGCGTGGCTTTGAGGGCTTGAAAGGATCTGGAGCTGAGTGCACAGATCAGAACTGTGGTTTTTGTAGAAAGTTGAATAAAACATAGTTCTGTGGACGTAACCCCTACACTGGGGGTGAACCACATTATATCTTGTGTCGTGGTTCTGTGTGCTATTTCCGTTGTGTTTCTTTCATGCATTAATATCTATATATCTGATAAGTAAAGATCACTGCTAGATAATAACTTCGCTTTGAATTCCCAGGAAAGGGTTGCGTAAGGCACTGCTTGTTTATCTAACTGTGAAGCTAAATAAGTGAATGTTAAGCTCTGTGATTTATATTTATAATCTATTAAAAGCTAAAGGTACAATAATATCCCTCTTCTGCTTGCAGAAACCTAGTTCTGCGGCATCCCATAGCTGTTTCGGGTGAGATTGCAACCTGTTCATAGGTTGTTGCCAAAAGGGCCAACACTGTGGGTCTTTTGTTGGTGCAAAGTTAAAGTTATAAACCCGGGTCTACCCTATAGCCCAAGAATAGGTATGTTCCACTGCTTGGAACTAGTTTGTTTTCCCTCATGACACTCATCTCCTCCTAGTTTGTAATTATAAAGCTAGTTTATTCTTTTTTCAAGCTTTTCAAATAACTGAAAAAGTCCAAAAAAATAAAAAAACCAAAAATCCGGAAAAGGAAAGATGTTATCTTTGGCAGTTGTTGAGTCATGTCGCCTTCGAACAGAGCAGTGTATATCACATCCATTGGTTGGGTTATAGTTTGACTTAGGAGCTGTACTCATTTATCTGAGTTTATCTGCACCGACTGGTTAAGCTTCTAGTCCCTATGGAGCCTCTGTTGATGCCTCCTGTGTCACAGAGATGTCCCAGTTTGTATATCGAGTCTATACTACCTTCATTCAGTCACCATACGATGTTATGCTCTTGTTCGAAGGAAGTTGAAACCTGTGTCGGCCATTCCTCAGTTATCTTGACTTTGCATGTGGGCCATTCCCGGTACAGTTACTGGTTCATGCACTTTATGATCGAGTCCTTCCACATTAGAAAGCTTTGCTGAGTACCTCATTTTGGATGATGGGGGATGCCTTAATGCCCTTCTTCCAGCGGATTTCATCCCATCAACTTCAGATCATTTATTCTGGGATTGGAATCTAGAGTCCTTTTGAGTGCCTTGAGACTTGCAGTCATCAGTGGAAGGTTCTCTCGCCATCGACAGTTTCTTGGGAATACATCAATGTCCCCTGATCGATGGATTCTCTTAAGTGTTTGACCTCAACACATCTATTCACACTTATTAGTTTGCACTCTATTAACTTGATTCCCATTATCATCATCGGTGGGTAATCTCGCATCTGTTAACGGTATACATCAATGACCAGTAATCAAACGATGGACTACTATGTTTGACCTCGACACCTCTATTCACATAGTAGGACATGTACTCGTAACGGTTTGTGTAGAAGACCTTCCATATTGGTGGCATCTCTTATAAGCTACCTCCTTAATTGTGCCAGTGTTCATGAGATTTCAGCTCTAGTGACTTGATTCCAGTGTATGTCAGACATTTCCAGCCACTATGGAGATCTTGATCTATTGTATATCTTCAGCCATTTTGGAGATCATGGTCCTTTGTATATCTTCATCATGGAGATTCTGGTCTATCTATATTGTACATGGCGATGACCACATATGTGATATCATGTATTATGCCTATTCATGGCCATTGTACTCTTATGTATCCGAGACTGCTATATGTACTTGCAGTTATATGCAGAGTTGTATTATTGTACTATGCTGATTGGGTGGCTAGTATTCCATTTGGGATCCTTCATCACTCCACTTATGGGATGGACTTAGAATGTATTTCGGCCATCGTATGACCCCTCTGACCTCACACATTAGGGGGCATCTGTTATAGCGGATTTCACCACTCCAGGTGAATCACACTTTGTATGGCCTTCCCCTGTCCCGCTGCAGACTCTTTAGACCCCATGGACCATATTTTATCCTTTGATGTTACCTTGATCATCCCTTAAACTATATAAAAAATGATATACACGGCCTTTTACCTGATAACCGCGTACATACGTGGGTTTGACCCCGATAACCGCGTATGTCGGGATGTGTCCATAATCCAAATCCTATTGGATTTTTCCTTGACTTGGATCCGACTCATTCGACTCTTGGCCTTCCATATGCCTTGAGATCGCTCGGATTCGACCCTTCAGTATCCCTTTTGAAGCTATATAAGGAACCCCTTGGTACATTGAAGGCATATAGAGAGATTGAAGCAACGAAACTATAGTCCATTGTTGCCAGAACTATACTTGAGTTTGCATCCCTTTGTTCCTTTGGAGCACTTTTGTGTTCTTCCCAAGCTTGCCTTTGCTAGTGAGATTTCTATCGAGAGATGGAGGATTGAGGTGGTGGAGGCCCAAGTGGGGGATTCAGTTTCTCCGATTCGTAGACGTGCCATCAAATGTTGTATCTATCTTGTAATCTCTAATTTATATTAATAAGAACTATCTTTCCTTGTCCAATGATGTGTATTTGATTGAATATTGTATCCATTGGAATATGTCAAATGCTTTTACATTATTGATTATATATGCTAGAATAGATCTAACACCATGATATATAGTATGCTTGTATTTTTTACTTGTTGTTGAGGAAGTATTATATCAATTCAAACTGAAGATTGGAAAGCTCAACGGGGATCTACTTCAACCGTCTGGAATAAGGTACGAGGTCTGATCCTTTAGTGTTAGACATTTTATTTCTATTGCATATTGGGAAAGATTGATTTCTGTAGTCAAAGCTGTCTGTTGTGGTACCCCAAGCCATAGGAATTTCTCTCCGTAACAGGGACATTCAGCATCTTCAACAAGCCATCTTGATCCAAGCCAACAGCCCACTGCTTTACTTCAAGTAACGTCGTTCCAACCTTCAGATAATGGACGGAGTGCAAGTACTTCTGAGGTGCGAACTACAGAAACTTCTCATGATCATTCGTATCATGGTCTACGTACTTGAGCCGATCTAATATTCCTATCATCATTATGACCAACTTCACACCCTGTGGCAGTGAAGGGGTGAGAAACATGAACTTGACTGTCCGCTGAGGTGGCTGAGCTCCTGGTCGAACATGTGGGAGATATGGTGGATGCTGCGATGCAACGTTCTCATGCTCACCGAAGTCTTCGAAATATTCAGGTGGGAGCTCTGCCAAACCAAGAGGATTCATCTGAATCACGGGATCCTCTGGTGTCTTTCCTGATGGATTGTGCCTTTCTTCATTCCGCTTAGAGCGAACTTCTGCCTTAAACTTCTTTCTATTAGATATTGTCTACATCGATTGATTCGGCGCTAGGGATGTCTCTTTGCGAGGTGCAGATGTAGGTGGGTTCCTCATAAAGTTCTGCAGACCCCTCTTTTTGAATGCTCTCAACAATTGCTGAACTTCACAATCAGCTGACATGGACTCAATTGTGAAACTCAAGAAAATGCGTAACATGAAATTCGTAGGCCTGGGTGTCTTCTTATAGGATCCAATGACCAAATCTACCATAACTGTGCATTAAAGACACCAAATCTGACCGAGGGGTGGTAGATCTTGTCCAAACGGTGCTAGATTTCCCAAATACCACTGTGGATTCGACCAAAATCTCATCATTACAGGCAGTTAATGCAGTTAATGTACCGACGCCGCTAAATCTAATTTTTTCCAATGGTTGCATGTTAAGCTTCGACACACCTTTCTTCTTTGGCATAACCGCTAACTTGAGCTTTTCCACAATAAGGACCTTTGACACAATATATACCTTCGACACATCCTGACACAAGCTTCAACAAAAATTCGAACTTTGACCCATGAAAAAATTTCTTCCACAACCTTCGACACTTCGTAAATTTTCCAACAATCTGTCGAAGCTCTCTGAGAACAGTTTCATTATAGTATACTACCCAATTTCAACTATTCTTGGTACTTAGACTCTTCTTCTTGCTATTACTTCTGATCAGGGGGTACAGGCCCATCCCTGTACTTCTTTAATCTACTTCCATTCACCATGGAAGGAAAAGTTTCTCCATTAGCTAACTGAACTGCACCACCATCGGTAACTTTCTAAACTATGTATGGTCCTTTCCAATGTGTCTTGAACTTATCTAGGAACTTCATGAATTTATTATCGTATAAGAGCACAATATCACCATTTTGAAAATGCTTCTTCTTAATGTGTCTATCATGCCATTCTTTTTCTCTTGCTTTCTGTACTTCCTGCTGGAAACCTGTAATGAATCTGTCTTCTTCTAGTTCCAGTATCTTCACCAGTATTTCATTCAACATGGATGGATCATCCATCTCTATGAAGGCAGATATTCTGAGGCTAGGAACAATGTACTCCATGGGCATAACTGTTTCCTGTCCATATACCAGCCTAAAAGGTGTGTGGCCTGTCAACTTCTTGCAAGTGGTTCTATAAGCCCTGAATACTGCTGGAATTCTAAGATCCCAATCATTTCTTTTAACATTGCAAACCTTCATCAGAGCGTGCTCAAGAATCTTGTTAAAGGCTTCGACAGTTCCATTTGCTTGAGGATGGTAGGCAGTACTCTTCTGATGATATACTTGAAATTATTTGGTCAATGCTTCAATAGTCTTATTCAGAAAATGTGATCCTTGATCACTCATAAGAATTCTAGGACACCCAAACCTCGACAAGATATTATCAAATATGAACTTCGTAGCTGTAGCAGTGCTACAGTCCTTGACTGGTTGAGCTTCAGCCCAACGAGTAAGGTAATCAGTTGCTGTAATAATGTATCTTGCTCCAAATTTCTTTGCAGGGGGATTGATTGGTCCAACAAAATCAATAGCCCATTTGTCAAATGCTTGTAAAGTTACCTGTGGAACCAGAGGCATCTCATCCCTCTTGGATGGTTTTCCTATCCTCTGACAGATATCGTAGCTGTGGTAATACTCTCTTGCATCCTTATGAATCGTAGGCTACCAGAATCCAGCTATCAGAATCTTTTGTGCCTTATATTTTCCTACATAATGACCTCCTACTGCTCTAGAATGTGCCTCAGCCAAGATCAGTGGATTTTCATGCTCCAGGACACATCTGTGCAGTATTTCATCTGGTCCCATCTTATATAGCTATCTTGCTATCAAGGTAAAGTCAACTTCTCTACCCACCAGCTGCTTCGTCTGCTGTGTTGTCATCCCAGAGGGTGCAAAAACTATAGAAAAGTACTGAACAATATCCTCGAAATAGTCATCAACCATCTAGATGGAAAACAACTGGGCATCAGGAATACCTTCATCCAAACTAGTGGGCTCTTATCCTGACTCAAGCCTCGACAAGTAGTCGGGCCCTAGGTTAAGTCTTCCTGGCTTAACTATAATCTCAAAGTCATACTCCTGAAACAAAATCAGCCATCTGCATATCCTTCCACCTAACACAGGCTTGTTAACCAAATACTTCAAAGAAGAATGGTCAGTGAACATCTTAAAATGAGATCCTAACAAATAATGTCGAAATTTCTGCAAGGCATAAACCATAGCTAGACCTTCTCGTTCTGTCGTAGTATAATTTTTTTCTGTTGTGGACAATTTTCTACTTGCAAAAGCAATAGGGTGATCAATATTACCTTCACCTGACTAAGCCAATACTATACCTAAAGCAATGGAAGATGCATCGACATGAACATGAAACTCCTTACTCTAGTCAGGGAATACTAAGATAGGGGCAGTTACCATATTTTCTTTCAAAATATCCAAGCTTTCCTGACATTTAGGTGTCCACTCAAACTTAATATCTTTCTTCAATTTCTTTTCCATAAGGGCTGTAATCTGAGCATATACTTTAATGAATTTCCTGTAGTATCCAGTATGACCAAGCATAGTGCGAAGTTGCTTAACAGACTTTAGAAGTGGCAAGTTCACAATAATGGCTATATTCACAGGATCCACCATCAATCCTTGCTTGCATACAATGTGACCTAGCAGAATTCCAAAAGGTGTACAAAAGAGACACTTCTTCAGGTTCAATGAAATCTGATGCTGTGTACACTTGTCTAGGATAAGTCTTAAACTGGATATATGATCTTTCAATAAACCAAAGATAGTCCAATCATCAAAGTAAACTTCCAAGAACTTATGAATAAATTCCTTAAATGCAGATATGACTACTCTGGAAAATATAGTAGGTGCATTCTTCAATCCAAAGGGCATAACAGTATACTGAAAAGATCCCATTTTTGTAGCGAAGGTTGTTTTATGTTTATCCTCTAGAGCAATTCTGATCTGATGGTAATCTGAAAATCCATCAGTGAAAGAATACGCTTCTTGACCTTCGACATTGTCTAAAACTTCATCTGTAAAGGGATTAGGAAAAGGATCATGTAAACAAGCATCATTCAGCTTCCTCAGATCAACATGGATTTTGATCTCTCCCTTGGTCTTCTTTTCTTGTACCACCATAGGGCTGACCCATTCAGACTCTTTGACAGGATCAATGATTCCTACAGCGAGCATCTTATCTAGCTCCATCATGACTTTTTATTGATACTTAGGGTTTAGCCGATAAGGGCACTACTTCACACACTGCACATAAGATTTCAAAGGTATTTTTATCACTCCTATATCACCAAGGATGCCTTTCATTTCTGAGAACTTCGTCGGAAATAAGTCTTGATACTCATGGAGGAGTTCAGTCACTTTTCTCACCATTTATTCATCCCAATAATCTCCAATGGAAGCGTACTTAGGCATTTCTTCTTATCCAATGTTTACTTTCCTTGTTTTCAAGGGCTGAGTGACTTCAGTTGATTTGACTGTTGGTCCATGTACTTCGTAATGTTCTTTTGACTCAAGAATATTAATGTTGCGTAGGTCACCGTCTTCATCAATGGTGAGGTTATAGCATTTTATTGCATTAGCTTCTTGATCTTTCCAATCAGGTTGATACTCGGCTATTTCTTTGTCATCAAACACCGTAGTATGGATCAACCTAATAGTTGTGTCCAAAGCAGGTCAAACCTCAGTAATAGAAAATGTGACCACAAAAATATCAGCAAGGCTAACCCAACTTACAGTACCATGGCGAAACTCCATCTCTGCATACCAGTTGTTTGCTACAGGTTCAAAAGTGTGTACAAACCTATGTACCCATTCTTCACAAGGTACATGCTTCCATGCTTCATAACACTGCTCCAAATGTTCTTGAGGGCTAGTCTTACCATTAAATCTGCTTCGTACCTCCTGAGGTTGATCCATGAATCTTAGGAGAAGAAACTTTTGACAAGTGCTCCAACTATGAATATACTTTTTATGACCATTCCACCATCTGGCAGCTGTGGCTCTGAATACTGAATCTAGAGTCTCCATTTTTTGTGAATCTGGTACTTGCATTGAGAATTGTACAATAAAATCTTCTGGGTCTGTCAAGCCATCAAAAGTAGGTAAGATTCTTGTCTATGAGCCAACCCATCTAATATACTTAGTAATTCTTGCACATCGATGTCCATGAATCTCATAAAGTCGATTCTGCCAATTTTCTAGGCCTTCATCTAAATCAGTCATGCAAGAACTGTCACACTACCAATCCATTATACCTTTAGCAGTAGGGTTAACATAGTATTTTTCTTTCACTGTGATGTTGTAAATATGATCCAAAACATCCTGATCTTCATCTTTGACTGGCTCTTTATACCTTTCTCCTTGATAAGGGTCCAACAGTACTATGAATCTCAAGCCTTTTCCTTCAAAAGTCATATGTCTATTCTTAAGGTTGATTACTGCATAATTGTCTAGTGCCCATTCAATTCCTAGAAATGCTAGATAGGGGTTGCTATCATCAATTATTTTAATCACTTCAAAATCTGCTGAGGTACTGACTCAATCAATATCCACTGGTACACTAGGGAATCTTCCCAAGGGCACAATATTCTGCTAATTGGCTAATCTCAACTGTATAGGGTATCATTCAAGCATAGGTTTTCCCATTTGTTCCCATGTCTGCTTAGTTAGGACATTCACTTCTGATCCTAGGTCTAAAATGATATCAGTCATGTCATAATCTCCTATTTGAGCATGCAATCTCATTTCTCTTCCAGTCCGTCTAACTCTAGTAACAGTTTTTCCTCTATCAAAGCTTCCCTGAGGTGCGCAAGATGTAATAACTATATGTAACTAATTCAAAGCATTATGATTTCTTAATAGCTTCATACAACTCTGTAAAAATGATGTTAGTGTACTTACTTGATCCAGCAAAGCTTCTTGAAATTGTAATTGTTGTTGATGCTGTTGCGTAGTTGCTACTGATGTTCTCGGATCAGCAAAGTCTTTTTTATCTTCCATAAATGTTCATTTTTGTCTTCCAACATCGAAGGCTGGAATTTTCTCTGGGGTCTTACGGACCCAAGCCTCGTCAGTTTGTTTCCCCTTATTCTGCACCTGCGTCGTAGTTCCACTCCTTGTAACAATGTTAAGGGCCGGGACAGGTATTTTCTCTACAGCAATCATATGAAAATTCTGAGTAGGAGTGCCATTTATTTCTTGTATATTGGCTATCAACTATGGGCATTCCTCAATCACATGATCGACTGCTCTACAATATCGACATGTCGTAGTTGGGTTTTAACAGTCTCTAGCTACATGTACTGCCTCATTATAGTTATAGCAAATAATCTGGCCCCATCCTCTTCCAAGCATACCACCATGACCACGACCTCTTAAATTACCTCGACCCGGTCTACCACCATGGTAACCATATCCATCATTTCCTTGTGCATCGGTTTGTACCCTATAAGCATCATAGGTTCGCTCTCTCATGAGGTCAAAGCTGCGACATTTGTCTTCGTTGTGTCCAACTAACTTATAGAACTTGCAGTAGGGATTCTTAGGTACTTGAACATATCTCTGCTGCAGATAGAAATCTTCAGGTCGATGCTGGCCAGTTGTTCTATAGATATCACAATATAGGACATTAGGGTTAAATGGGTTCGGTGCACCAGTATTCAAATAATTTATTAATGCAGGACATTGTTCTTTGTCATGACCTTCTGTCTTACATCATGTACACCAAACCTCTTCTCGAATAGATTTCCCTTTTTTCATGTCGTGAAGCTCCAAATCCATTTCTGCTAACTGTGCCTGTATCTGGGCTATGCTGAAATTATCTCCATTAGGAGTTGTTTCAACTTTCATATCAATTTCCAATTGCTAATCAACAACCTTCTGTTGCATAAGTGGAGTCCTGATATGAGGCAATAGTGCTGCAATGAACCATTCTTTATGTTTTTTTGGTCCAATAGTGAAACTAACTTGATGCAACAGAACCTTGAACCTCTGATCAAAGTCCTAAACTAATTCACCTTGCTTCTGCTGAATTTATTTCAGTTCAGTTATACATTGTGACTCTGATTTAGGCTTCTTGAATTCTTTGATCATTTCTTTTTTAATATCATCCAAGGTATACTTATGAGTACTGGAAAACTTCATAAACCAGTTCAAAGCTCGGTCTCTGAAAGAGGTGATCAACTGTGATCTTCTTCTATTTTGATCCTTAATATTCTTAGTAGTCCAAACAGCTTCGCATAAGAACCAAAACTGCTCTGGATCCTCTGATCCGGTTCCTTTAAAGATTGGGAGCTTGATATCATCATTCACATGGGCCATAGTGAATCGAGGGGGATGAGGAGGGGGAGGAGGAGGAGGAAGACTGGTAAGAGGGGTGAGACTGGTAACAGGAGGAAGGGAACTTGCTCGAGTAGACTGACCTGCGACAGGACTACTCAAGCTAGGGTTACTTTCAGACTGTGAAGGGTTCTCAGGGATAACAGATCTTTGCTGCGGAGTTATAGGAAGGTTTCCAACAAAAGGGGTTTCTTCCGATTCATATTCTTCTGGACTTAATGAGGTATAATAGGTGTTCTGGCCTAGGATATAGGATCCAGGAGTTCCCTTGTATCTTTTACCGTTGCAAAGCAAACCACTGTGCTCGCCGAAGTCACTTTCGCTTCCAAACATAGGTTAGTAGCAATAAATCTAGCAATCTAGAAATCTAATTGGATAATTTTCAGACTTATTGAATTCAGGTACTTACCCTTTGGTCCTTTGAAAAACTGTCTTTCTGCTTCGCTAAAATAAGTATGTGTGTCAATGGAAAACTCCATCACAAATGCTTCAAGGGTTTGCGTTGTCTAGAAGTCAATAGCTCTTGATACTGCATTGTTCACACTTTTCAATAGCTTAATTCTTTCTGGGGTCCAGTCAGGAGACTGATTGTCTTTATTTCTGTCAACCTGGATAACCATTTGTGCAATTCTATGTGGATACTAGCAAAGAAAATTTCATAAATATCAGTAAAATGTACCTTTGCAAGAATTCGTCTAAGCTACGACGAGGGTCCTTATTCTCTTGTTCAACAAATTTCAGATAAGTATCTTCAACCCAGTCACTGATTTCTTTTACTGAGGGCCTCCAAAACATATCCCTCCAGGTACGATGTAGATCCCTCTTGAAGTAGATACTGGTTCAACCGGAAATGGAACCAATTTGTTGGGTGAATGGGGTAGACCCGGGTTCTTATGCTTTTATCTTCGCACCAACAAACAAACCCACAGTGTTGGCCCTTTCGTAAACAACCTGTGAACAGGTTGCAGTCTCACCCAAAACAACTATGGGGTGCCGCAGAATCAAGTTTGTGCAGGAGAAAGAGGGATATTACTATACCTTTAGCCTTAACAAAGAATAATTATGTAATACAAAGCTTCAACATTCACTTAAATAGCTTCGCAGTTTAGACAAAAAGATAGTTTCTTGCTCAACCCTTAACTGGGAATTCACAGCGAAGTTAATACTTAGCAATTTATCTTACTTTATCATTCATCCACTTATCAAATTCATAAAAACATAATAGAAACAAAATAAAAAGAACCACCACAACACAAGATATATGTGGTTCACCCCCAGGGTAGTGGCTACGTCCACAGAACTGCGTTTATATTCAACAATTTACAAACAACACAGTTCTGATCTACGCACTCAGCTACAGATCTTCTCAACAACCCAAAAATGCGCACTTAGCTGCAGAACCTTTCTTCCAAAACCCTCTACGCACTTAGCTACAGAGGTCGTCCACGCACTCAGCTGGGACTTAACCTTTAACCCAAAAATAGACCTTAGCTTCTTCGCATCACATCATCATCATAACACAAAAGATTCCCTTTTACTCCTTTCCATAAGTGCCTATTTATACAAGTGCACTATTACAATATCATGGGATCAAACCATGGGTACCCAAAAACCATGGGACATTTACAAAAAGAGGGGCTTCGACCCAACCTCGAAGCCCCTAACACTTTTTTGGACCGCAACTCCTCTTACAAGCTTCGCACAAAAACCGCGGAGTTTCAAAAATTAAGGACCTTCAAGGTCCGAGCCCCAACATATCCCTCCATCATATAACCCTAAGAATGTGCCCGTTGTATAACCAAACCCTTCATAAATTTCAAGTGCCTCTCAACCATCCACATGGACATTGAGTGCACAGGTTCACACAATTCAATCTCCTCGACTTGGTGTATGAGTTAGTGTTCTTGTGCATTGAAAAATTTTGAAGGTATATACTTCTGCATTTCACACATGAGATGAGGAATTTCTCTACTCCAATACTTTATATATTCTTTATGGATTTCTTTAAATGACAACCCTCTACAAGTGATGCAAACCAATAAGGACATTTAACAAAAAAAACATTATATTACATAACATGAATGAGTGCACAAAAACCAAATGTAAGTACTACAATGAATTAAACAAACACTAAGCACATGAAAAAAATTGCTACTTACCTCATGTATTTTCCAATATTATATATAATTTGTTTGACATTGTTGTCGAAGTTGTCCAAGAGAGAGAGAGAGAGATAGAGCATGCTGTAACAATATATAAATCACATCATTTTTTAAACAAAGAGAAGACAAACAAAATAAAAACAATATGCTTTGGAATAAAAAACAATAATTATATGGATATTATAATAGTTACCTTCCTGAAGACATGCCAATCATGCGTTTTCACACCCACAAAATCACCTTTCTTTATTATGATATTCTTCATGTTCACACAACATCCAGTGAGAAATATAATTTTTTGCATGACTTCTTTTACAACATTACTTTATTGCTCCATTAACATCCATGGAAGTGAGTTTATATTAATTTGGTCTCTGTTTCTATAAAATTGAATGACGTCTTTCATTCCATGGTTTCCTTCTTGAATGTCTTTGCAAAATTTGACAATGTTTTCTTTGTCACTCATTAGATCCAATATTCACCATAATGTTTCAGACACATTCTTTTCGATATGCATTCTATGAAACATATGAGCAATTTGTAGGTTCTCATAGTAGGGAAAGCTGCTGAATTGTTTAGGATAACTTTTCATTCCTTGTGGAAGCCCATTAATGCCTTCATGATCACGATGGACATCATGAAACTTATTTTATAAATAAATTATAGAAATAAACATCATTTATACTAAACAACACACAAATAAAAATATACATAAGATTTCATAAACGATGATTCATACATACTAGCTTGTTGATTTCTATTATATTGTAACTTCCATAGGTCACGTGTCATTCTCTGTGGTTTTAATGCAATCTCTTGCTTCCCATTGAATATCTTTTTTGGGTGTTTGATACCTATTATTATTAGAGAGGAAGTGCATATACAAATCAAACACCTCCTTTCTTAATCTTTTTGAGCGATGAGATTTGATCTTAGGACCACAAACTAGACATGCAAATTTTCCCTATGTCTGAAGACCTACATAAGGATGTGGAATATATATCTCAATTATAATTATACATAAGATGAATGGAATATTTAAAAAAAAATGTGTGCATATTACTATATTAATTAGTTCATGAAATTAAATGCTATTAAAGTGGAACTTAAAAATACAAATCACAAAAATGGGTTAACCCTGGGGCATCATGTATTGTTTATACAAGCATTGCATGTAATTGACATTTTCTTTGTCGTATTGGTCTAAATATGTCATACATAGTAATTCCATTCCATAACTTTAGTAGCTCATCAATAAGAAGTTCGATATAGAGATTCATGTCAATAACTTGGTACTTACTGTTGTCGCCTTTCACACACCTGAGTCACGTGGCAGAAATATTCAAGCCACTCAGTGTGTCCTTGGGGGCAAGTCTCGAGTCAAGGCTGTCACCTTGTTCTTGACTCCTCCGTTTAGGCTCAACTCCTAATGAAGCCAAGGGGGGTAGACCCTATTAAGTTACTAAGGATGATTACTTAGTGTTGTGATGTTGAAACTGACTGAGTTACTTAGGATATTGGAATTTAATTATAGATAATCAAATATGGCAAGATATAAAAGATGAACACATGAAAGCACAATGCTGAGACACAATATATATATATATATATATAACAAGAAAATAACCAGTGCCTTAGAATGGAATAAAAAATAGAAACAATGTACTTTCATGTTCTTGGAGTGAATTTTTTGTGATTGCCTCTTGGTACGTTTTAAGTTAAGTTTGAAGTGTGAGTTGATTAAAATTAGGCTAAGGGGGGACTCCAGATATACCCGTGTGTACTTGGAGTATGTCCAAAACTAAACCTCCACGGCTACCTGCAAGGAATATGTAGGCTGAAATGAAGTCTCTGGGGCTATTTTTCATAACGCACCCATTAGGGTGTGATAGATATTGGCGCCCTGAGGTCACTTTTCAGAAGTTCCCGTTTCCTTTGGGTATTTTGCCACCGTAAAGGTTTGATCTACGTGTTGAATTTTCACCTGATGGTTTGTCAGTTGGGGAGAATCACTCTTAATTATACTAGTCACCCAAGTGATTTTGATACAGCTTGACTGATCGGATGAACCACGGCCAAGTGCAGAGCATACATACTCGAGTCTTTTCAATTTTAGTAAATTTTAAACTAGGTGTTCTTGTTTAAAAGAAAACCCTCCAGTAACCTCTTTCGATCCAAGTGGATCTCAATCGAGGAATCAAGGAGGGGTTAATTTTATAATTTTTGATAAATAAATGATGAAAAATAAAATAGATCCACAATTTTAGTTTTCTAATTAGTCCTACCACGAATCTCTTTCCCCTTTCGGGTCAATCAGGAATCATGGGGTAAGTATTATGATTACTTTGAAAAAAAAAAAAATGGAATATGAAATTAATAATAAAATCAGGTATACTACCCTGAAAATTATATCAATGCTATTTAAAAAAAGAAATAAGCAGAAAGCAACGAAAAAGACACCGACGCAAATCCCCCCAGGGGGGATGGGGAATGGGCTCGAAAGAGCCTATTCCAAAAATAATTTTATTTATTATTGGTTACAATATCAGAGAACTAAAATATCAGAAGCTTCTTGGTCCTTATACAGGCTGAAACCAAGATCTTACAACTTTGCAAAAATTTTAAGATTTAGTGAAAAGGGAAACCCCTGGGGGGATTTGAACACTTTTGAGGCCACTTCGGACAGCAACTTCCTTTATTTTCTGTCAGAACTGATAAAATAAAGTGAGCATGTTATAATAACATATTCCCAAAACCACTTTAATATTACCTTTGGATCAGCCTACCTTATCGCAACAAAAATGAAGTTAAAACTAGCTAAACATGCGAAAAAGGAACCAAGGAAAGCAAGATTTCCTTGGGATCTTGGATTTCTGTTTGTGAAGCCAATGAAATATGCACTGATATTGCAGAATATTAAATTTTATAATAGCGAAAGGAAATCTAATGCATGCGATCTACAAGTTTTCTTTAAATTTTCATGCAAAAAGACGATTTCCCTAAAGCTAGATCTAGAATGCTTATGAAACTTTTTTAAGTGCAAGATATAGACTATAGGATTTGATAAGATCTGGTTATCCGTGAGATCTGGTTATTTTGGCAAGGATCATGCCAAAATAACCTTATTTAAGCATATAAATGAAATTTTTGAGCATACATCATATGGATAAACAAGATCAAGCAATCTAGCTTTCCTAGTTTACACCCTTACTTGATTCAGCCGAATCCTTGAAGCCAGAACATAGAAGCAGCACAGAATTTGGGAAGAAATTGCAGCTACCACATCAGCAGCATAACACTGAGAATCCACACATACACATGCACTACACAGTATAGCCTCCAAAGCTTCTTTATTCACAAATGATGATCAAATACAGAGTTACAATGGCAATCCCTTCAGTCCAGCTCTAACTAGCTTGGAAGAGGGAGCCTCAAGCAGGATATATACAAATTACAGGCCATCCAACCCAGGGGGGCACAAATCCCAAGGAGATAGACCAAATATGCTGATGGAGAGTCCATCAATGCCTGATCTATGTGTAACTGAGCCAGATCTGAGTCTCACTAAGTGCAGTTTTCAATCGGAGAGCTGATCTGACTGCCACCTCAACCCGTTTACTGAAGCATCCACCAAAACTCATCCAGATGAGCCAAAACATGTTGAGGAGAGAGAGAGGGAAAAATTCCCCATAAAGGATGTTGAAGATCAACTCTGGATTTGATTTGATCACCTCCTTCAGTCAAGCAATTGTCAGATCCAGTGAGTCTGCTTCAAAGATGACTGATTTCAATCAAATCTGTTGAGAATCCATTGATTTATGATTTTGTATTTGCTCCAATATTCATCAATTTATTAATTAAAATAATCAATAATTGATTTTGGGGCTTTCTGACCTGAGTGATGGAAAATCACTCAAAACTAGGAAATAGAGGGTCCATGGGTTTACATGGTGCTATTAGCTTGAAAATGAGCACCTACATGATTGAAACTGATTATTTGGCCCACTTTTATTACAAAATCAATTTTTCCAATTAAACTATTAAAAAATACCCTAAGTTTTGGAAAAATTAAATTTTAATAAAAAACACTGAAAAAACTAAAAAATTGAAAAATTAAAAAACACCTAGGGGGACTTAGACACGTTCATATGACTTGAAAATGATGTCTAGCATGTTTATACATTGACACATAGACTCTAATAACCTCAATAGGCCTAAATTAAAAGTTGACCACCCGAACTTTAAAGGTATGGAGTGAAAAACTTAGAAATTATCAATCATTTATTCAACAACCAATAATAACCAAGGGAAAAAACACCCTAGGCTGATCGGATTGACAAATAAAGTCTAAGAGACCGAGTCTTTTACAGACACTATCATGCTATAACATTTATTACAATTCCCCCATGGTGTATGAACATGTGATATAGAACAACAAAGCTTCCGAGAAGCAAGACTGAAGGTTCTCTGAAGTACGAACAAGCTATCCTTGTCCAGTTCACCAGGCTCACTTGATAAAAAACCACTAAGTACAACTTAGGTGGTAACATTCTGGCTCCAACTTTGGGACATGTGCTCGATATGGTCTTTAAGGGAAGGAGAGGATACGAGAACACCATAATCTCTGGTTTATATACCCTGTAAAAACATCTCAACTTGACAAAAAAAAACCTTAGTAGCACAAGCTTTACATAAAAAACCAAATGAACCATTAAGATGATTTATTTAAACAAAATAAATGTAACTAACTAAGGAAAACAAAAATGTTTGATTATAGCTAAGTACAAAACAAAAATTGCGGAAAGTAAATGCTCTTTTTCAAGGAGCTTATTTTCCTACTCTAAGCATGATATAAAAAGCGTTAAGTGTAATCAGAAATCCAATGTAACCACCTAAAATTTTTATTAACATAAAAAAAATTCCTTGTCTTTGGTTACCAGCCAAAGTAAGGATACTTTATTCAGAAAATGCAAACCTACGTGATAATCCAGAAGGGGCGGGATGGATGGGAAATCATAGGCATGAATAATGTCATCAAAATTCCTCCCAAACTAGTAAGTGCTTGCGCAGGCTGCTTCTATCCATGATTGGACAGGGTTTCTGTACAAATGGGAATGATGAGGGAGATTGACTACACCATCATACTGATCATCAAGGCTTACCGGATGATAATTCACTCTATAAGCCCCAAGCGGCTCCAAGTCATGAGGAAACTCTATATGTGAAGTGGATAGTTGAGAATGATATTCTAATAACTGCATCACATCTGTCTTTTCACAACACTACTTCTCCATGTCTTCATTATTGATACCTTTGTGTGGCTCTGCATGATATGACTCTGAATGATCATATAAGAGTTTTGAATGTTGCTTTTCCATACTAGGATTTTCCAAGGTCTCCATATCCATGCTTCCCTCTATGGAGTATAGTAGATTGGACTTCCACAAATTTCTAAATAGACACTCCCCTTGCTAGATATAGCATAGATAGGATTCTTAATAAGATATCCACAAAAATCCCAATAGTCATCACCATCATCTATGTTAGATGTGATGGATTCCCCATTGTTGATATCAAGTTCCGATATCGAGTTCTCTTTGTCTTCATTACTGATACTGATATATGGCTCAAACTGATCATGTGGATAAACTGCATGCTCCTTTTTCATATCAAAGTTTCCTAAGGCCACGTGGTCCATGCTCTCTCCTTTAGATATGCCATAGACAGAAAAATCAACAAAACCATCAAAAGTTTCCAGTTCATTATTTTCCTTTTTATTCATGTCATAGACTGGATTTTCCATGAATGTCCAAGACTCCTCATCAACATATTTGTCGAGGAAAAGGGAGTCTTCGTTACTTGTATCATGCTCCAAGCTATACTTGTCCTCATTTTCATACTCATCTTCTTCAGAGAAAAGGTCACAAGGTAGTAAACCTTCCAGACTGTCATCATTATATGGAGAACACATAGGAGTCCCATCATGTATATTATAGTTTTCATCATAAGTTTCACTATAAGATTCTGCAATGGTTTCATCCTCAGGCTTGTACTGTTTAGATGGTGACAAAGGGTAGGCCTGGATTACCATGTATATATGATCAGGCTCACTTGCATCTGTTTCTTAATTACTGACCTTGAGAAGTCCATGTTCCATGACTTGATTTGCAACATAACAAGTGCTTTCTTGGTGGAATTGTTCACAGGGTCTACACCATGGAATTACTTATTCTACCATGTTAGCTGAGTCTAACTGGTTTGGAATCCTAGGCTCTTGTTAAGGAAACTTATTTTGATACATTTGATTTTGCCTAGGATGAAAGTTCCTAGGTCCATTATTTCTTTCCATTGTGATTATTCTATTGTGCATAAGATTCAATTGTGTAGACTGATCTGCCATAAGTTGGTTTTAAATAGTAACCAAGTCTTTTATCATGTCTGTTACCTTTTCCATGGGATCTTTAGAGGATCCATTTTCTTCTGATTCAAAGGATTTTCCCTTTTATTTGTTGTATGAAGTGTTTCCCCTAGTGTAACCCAGAATGTTGGATTTTCCTGATGATTGCATATTCCTTTCTATTTTCTCGGCCAATTCCTGAGCAGTTTTTAGATCGGTCAGCTCTTTGTCCCTTAACTGGTACCTCAAATCACCAGTGAAAGCTTTGATGTAACATATGAGGATGGAGGCATCCCGTGGCTTGATTTCGCTAGGGAGGTCCACAACCACACACCTAAACTTAGTACTAAATTCATCAATGGTTTCATTCTCCATCTTATTTATGTTATTGAGGGCAGCAAGCAGATGTCTTGGTTCTTTGTTTTCCCCCCATTTCTTCTTAAAACCCTCTAGGAATTCACTAAGAGTTTTATATGAATCATCATCTAGGTCGAAGTACCATTCTTCAGCATCATCTTCTAAGGATAAAGCAAAGAGCATCATTTTGACATCGTCATGGTCATGGGTAGCATCATTGCAATAACTGACGAGGTGCTTTTCAAACTTTCGAAGGCGAGACTTGGCAGTGATCGCATTATTGCCCTGAAATATGGGGAGCTTCTTGATAGCATCTTTTGGAATGGCATGGGGAGCACCTGCTATCCAAGAAAAGTCAAGGGATTTAAATAATTATGTCATTTCTTGAGATTGGTGAACATGACTCTCTACAAATATGTGATGGATATCTGAGAGGGATTGGTCTCCTAAATATTCAAGGTTTCTACGAGAAGTCTGCCTATTCAATCTTTCCCTAATAAACCTATCGGGATCATGGAGAGGATTGAATAATTGTCGGCAGTTTTTTCAGGTAGAAATTCTTGAAGAGATGTTAGACAGTGGAGTCGCCAGATGGATCGAGTTTTAATTTTTACGTTTTTTAAAGACTAGATCAATCAAAAGTTTTTATCTTTTTAGTTGTTTAGAAAAAAGTTAAGCTAAGTCGTACTCAGGAATAAAAAGGTTTATCCCCGACAACGGCGCCAAAAGGTGTTGCCACCTTTCACACACCTAGGTCACATGGCAGAAATCTTCAAGCCACTCGGTGTGTCCTTGGGGGCAAGTCTCGAGTCAAGGTTGTCACCTTGTTCTTGAATCCTCCGTTTAGGTTCAACTCCTAATGAAGCCAAGGGGGTAGACCCTATTAAGTTACTAAGGATGATTACTTAGTGTTGTGATGTTGAAACTGACTGAGTTACTTAGGAGTTTGGAATTTAATTATAGATAATCAAAGATGGTGAGATATAAAAGATGAACACACGAAAGCACAATGTTGAGACACAATATATATATATATATATATATATATATATATATATATATATAACAAGAAAATAACCAGTACCTTAGAATGGAGTAAAAAATAGAAACAATGTACTTGCATGTGCTTGGAGTGAATGTTTTGCGATTGCCTCTTGGTACGTTTTAAGTTAAGTTTGAAGTGTGAGTTGATTAAAATTAGGCTAAGGGGGGACTCCAAATATACCCGAGAGTACTTGGAGTATGTCCAAAACTAAACCTTCATGGCTACCCGCAAGGAATATGTGGGCTGAAATGGAGTCTCTGGGGCTATTGTTCGTAATGCACCCATTAGGGTGTGACAGAGATTGACGCCCCGAGGACACTTTTCAGAAGTTCCCGCTTCCTTTGGGTATTTTGCCACCATAAAGGTTTGATCTAGGTGTTGGATTTTCACCTGATGGTTTGTCAGTTGGGGAGAATGGGTCCTAATTATACTAGTCACCTAAGTGATTTTGATACAACTTTACTGATCAGACGAACCGCAGCCAAGTGCAAAGCATACACACTCGAGTCTTGTAAATTTTAGTAAATTTTAAACTGGGTGTTCTTGTTTAAAAGAAAACCCTCCAGGAACCTCTTTCAATCCAAGTGGATCTCAGTAAGGGAATCAAGAAGGGATTAATTTTATAATTGTTGATAAATAAATGATGAAAAATAAAATAGATCCACAATTCTAGTTTTTTAATTAGTCCTACCACGAATCTCTTTCCCCTTTCTGGTCAATCGGGAAATCGTGGGGTAAGTATTATGATTACTTTGAAAAAACAAAAAATAGAATATGAAATTAATAATAAAATCAAGTATACTACCCTGAAAATTATATCAATGCTAGTTAAAAAAAGAAATAGGCAGAAAGCGACGAAAAGGACACCGACGCAAATCCCCGAGGGGGGATGGGGAATGGGCTCGAAAGAGCCTATTCCAAAAATAATTTTATTTATTATTGGTTACAATATCAGAAAATTCTTGGTCCTTATATAGGCTGAAACCAATATCTTACAACTTTGCAAAAAATTTAAGATTTTAGTGAAAAAGGAGACCCCTGGGGGGATTTGAACACTCCTGAGGCCAATTCAGACAGTAGATTCCTTTATTTTCTGTCATACCTGCTAAAATACAGAGAGCATGTTATAATGACATACACCCAAAATCACTTTAATAGTACCTTTGGATCAGCCTGCCTTATCTCAAAAAAAATGAATTTAAAACTAGCTAAAAAGGCGAAAAAGGAACCAAGGAAAGCAAGCTTTCCTTGGGATCTTGGCTTGCTGTTTGTGCAGCCAATGAAATATGCACTGATATTGAAGAATATTAAATTTTATAACATTGAAAGGAAATCTAATGCATGCGATCTACAAGTTTTCTTTAAATTTTCATGCAAAAAGACGATTTCCCTAAAGCTAGATCTAGAATGCTTATGAAACTTTTTTAACTACAAGATCTGGAATATAGGATTTGATAAGATAGATATATGTTGGAATTAATTTTAGTAATATATACCTAAGAAAAATCAAAGCTACGAACAGAGTAACGGGGTAAAAATGTTGATTTTTTATAGAAATGAGAAGAAGAGGAGAGAAGGTCGGATCGTTGCTTGAATGGAGCAAGCTGAAAGGAGGCCCTTTTGTGGAGTGTTGAGGGATAGAGTCTTGAGATTATTGGATAGGAATGGCGTCAATATATATCCACACCTTCATCCAATTGGGAACCTGCAACTAAAAAACATAAGCCTGCACACACCTCGTGAGATCTGGATATAGATGTATAAAGCAACAAAAATGAAAGATCATGCCAAAATAACCTTATTTAAGCATATAAATAAAATTTTTGAGCATACATCATATGGATAAACAAGATCCAGCAATCTATCTTTCCTAGTTTACACCCTTACTAGATTCAGCCGAATCCTTGAAGCCACAACACAGAAGCAGCACAGAATTTGGAAAGAAATTGCAGCTACCACATCAGCAGCATAACACTAAGAATCCACACATACACATGCACTACATAGTATAGCCTCCAAAGATTCGTTATTCACAAATGATAATCAAATACAAAGTTACAATGGCAATCCCTTCAGTCCAGCTCTAACTAGCTTGGAAGAGGGAGCCTCAAGCAAGATATATACAAATTATAGATGATCCAGCCCAGGGGGGTGCAAATCTCAAGGAGATAGATGAAATATGCTGATGGAGAGTCCAGCAATGCCATATCTGTGTCTAACGGAGCCAGATCTGAGTCCCACTAAGTGCAATTGTCAATCGGAGAGCTGATCTGACTGCCACCTCAACCCGTTGACTGAAGCATCCACCAAAACTCATCTAGATGAGCCAAAACGTGTTGAGGAGAGAGAGAGAGGGAGAAATTCCCCGTAAAAGATGCTGGAGATCAACTCTGGATCTGATTTGATCACCTCCTTTAGTCAAGGATTTGTCAGATCCAATGAATCTACTTCAGATCTGACTGATTTCAATCAAATTGGCTGAGAATCCATTGATCTATGATTTTGGATTTGCTCCATTATTCATCAATTTATTAATTAAAATAATCAATAATTGATTTTTGGGGCTTTTTGACTTGAGTGATGGAAAATCACTCAAAACTAGGAAATAGTGGGTACATGGGTTTACATGGTGCTGTTAGCTTGAAAATGAGCACCTACATGACTGAAACTGATTATTTGGCCCACTTTTATTACAAAATCAATTTTTCCAAATAAACTATTAAAAAAATAGCCTAAGTTTTGGAAAAATTAAATTTTAATAAAAACCACTGAAAAAACTAAAAAATTGAAAAATTGAAAAACACCTAGGGGGACTTAGACATGTTCATATGACTCGAAAATGATGTCTAGAATATTTATACATTGACACATAGACTCTAATAACCTAAATAGGCCTAAATGCGAAGCCGACCACCTCAACTTTGGAGGTATGGAGTGAAAAACTCAGAAATTATCAGTCGTTTATTCAACAACCAATAATAACCAAGGGAAAAAACACCATGGGCTGATCGGATTGACAAATAAAGTCTAAGATATGGATTCGTTTATAGACACTATCATGCTAGAACATTTATTACAATTCCCCCATGGGGTATGAGCATGTGATATAGTACAACAAAGCTTCCGAGAAGCAAGACTGAAGGTTCTCTAAAGTCGAAACAAGTTATCCTTGTCCAGTTCACCAGGCTCACTTGATAGAAAACCACTAAGTACAAATTAGGTGGTAACACTTACCTGATTGATTTGAACATATAAAATATATAATTATGAGTACCATTTAGATATATAAACCATTCACAAGAGAAAAATAAAAAAATACATATGACATTAGGAAACAAAATATGACAAATGATATGCCACAACTACATTAAAAATAAGACAGGTGTAGACATGATATACCTAGAATAATAATCGACAACATTATGTTCTCCCTCTTTATTGACAACATGGAGGAATGTTATTGTTGATAACAAAAATAGGCCACACATGTAAACAAATCTCATCTCTACAAATGGATTTACACCATCTGCTGCCAAAGAAATCCTAAGATTACAGGGTTCTTATTTAAAGTGAGGCCAATTTTCCTCCATATCTCTAAATGTAGAACCATCTGTAGGAATTCGAATAATGCCATATTGACTTATGTTCCTTGCATTGTAATCCATAAATTGCACTTTGTTTTTCACCTCAACAATCATTGCAAACATGGAATAATGAGAATATAATTAAGAACCTTGCAAGGCACCTTTTTTGTTACTTGATTTGTTTGATATCTACTTATATGACATTCCATACATTCTTTTGCAAATTCATGCTAATTATAATATATACCATGGTCATCGGGGTATGCAGGAATTGCTTCATAATGCATTCCAATTTATTTCATGATGGAAGCTAAATCTTGATTTGTGCGAGGTAAAATATTTGATGGTGGAAACAAAATTCATCTATCAAGCTACAACAAATTAAAATTAAAATCTAGTTAATATAATAAATAATACTAATGAAATAGATTTCATCAATATTAATTTGAATTATGAACTTACAATACAATTATTAGAGGAACAAAGAGAACCTTTATCACGATCATATATATGTGATGGATTATTTTACATACCTTAACATCCATGTGATTGATATGTTTGAGAGTCCATTCGTAACCTTCAAGTTCATTATCAACAATATAGCAGAGAGATGATTTGTGTTGGAGCCTTCATAAATGGGTTCGTATGTCTTCTCAAGAAGATGTAAACCATAAACATCATCAAAGTCATCAATATTTTCATGATCATCCTCATAATCATCATCTATTATAACATTAAATGAATCATGGATCAATGTATTTGTACCATCATCTTAAACTACGTTATCAGTATGATCATCTTCTTCAATAAAATCATTAAGTTGTTCTCCATTAACCATATCCCCATGTTCCTCCAGTACTTGTTCTGAAAGCACTTCCTCTAGATGATATGTTGTAGGATTTATTTCCTTTATAATTATATGAATACATTTATAGATATAAGTTAATATAATAAATATTAAAATAATACATACATTTACCAAAACAAAAAATATAAAAATATTTATAATGCTAAACATACAAATGGATGATATTCATTCCCCCCCTCAACGTGTCCATGTTCCCTACATTTTTTTCTAGCTGTTGTGATCAATATTCTTCTCCTCATAAATCACCTGCATTGATGACATGGACAATAACATTTCCCATCACCCCTTGTTTTTGCTACATCCCACAGTCTACCAAGCAATTGTCGATTTTGTTTGTTTGGATAAGCAATATTGCTATTTGACATTCTGTCACAAAAAGATTGAATGAATACTATCAACGATATTAAAAAGTCAAGGTCCACACATCACTATTTTTGCAAACAGTCATTTGTCAAGAATAAAATAATTCCACAAACCATCCGTCGAAGAATGAAATAATTTATCAAACCGTCCATCGAGGAATAAAATAATTTCTGCAAACCGTCTCTCGCTTCTATAGAAAACTTGTCGGAATGTTTCTATAATTTACATATTTTCAAATTCAACACTAGTCGAATAACCAACGATATGGAGTATAGTTACTTTTTTAATAAGCTGAGTTACTGTTGCAAAAAATATTCCAAATACGACGCAAATTCGACGAAATGGCGTCGGATATCCAATGACTGTGGTGTCAAAAATTTGACGACCGAGGTGTCAACAATTTGACAATTGTGGTGTCAAAAATCCAACGAATGTGGTGTCGAAACCCCAACAATAGGAATTTAAGTCGGAGATTCGACAACTAATTCTATCATAAAAAAAATTAATCAAAATTCATAATTTGAATTTGAAATCTGACAAAACAATACTTTTCATCCGATGTCGTCAGATTTTGTAATCGTATTTTGGGTTCAAGTATTGTTGTGTATTTTGCAACTCCTGGTGCTTTAGTGACTCTACCTTGGTGATTAACTTAATGAGAGGGACAATACATAATCACAATGTTAGTTTTCAACATATATCTCAGACATTTGAAAGAGGTAAATTGTTTATTTACTTGGGATCCATATGCAAACATATTTCAAGAACTGAAGTATGTAGTTGATGCCTTGTATAAAGAGGCATTGCATCTAGAACTAGGGCTCTTATTTTTAGCTTAGTATATGGACGGCGTAATAAGATCAGAATGGAAGAAATAGATTTTTTGGATTTGATATAGTCCAATGTAATCCCGATATAATAGTTCTATTTTTCGGTATAGTTGATTTTGTAAACGTAGTTGTGTTTTAAGGTCATTTAGTATCCAATGCAAATTAAATGTGTTCTTCTAATAATCTATTATGTAAAATTTGTTGCAATAATATTCTTTGGAATTTGATTGTTATATTTTTAGTTCTCCTTGAATAGCAAATATGTTTTTCTCATAGGAAAAAAAATTGCAAGTAGGACTAGTCATATGGATATTTTCTTTGTGGATATATTGTAATAAACGTTAAGGCTCATTCATTCTAGAAAATTAAAAGATTTAAATATTGGTTTTATTACAAAGAATAAAATAAACTAAATAGCTATAGATATATTTTCCAAAGAATATGTATAAAGAAATGAACAATCATTTGCATCGAAAAGCGCTCTAGAACTCCCTCCATGATGCTCTTTAACTTTGCAATACCATTGTGTGTATGATTCCATCCTTGTTCCAAATACATAATAATATGATCACTGATTCTCATTTATATTTGATTCAATAGAAGATTGTAATGCCCCATTTTGGATTTACCTTCATAACCACCACTGCTTGTTTGTATTTTTATTATGGTGGAACTTCATGAGTATGACTTGCAGTTATATATTTAATTTGTTTTCGTTCATGAAATCTGAAAAATAAGATGTGCTATGAATATGTCGTATGATGATGTAATTGATTGGATTATTATATGATGTGTGTACCTATGATGGATTAAATTATTACATGAAAGAATGATGAGGATGATGATATGGATGGATTGATTGTCAAGTAGAATTACTTGTTGTACATGTGTATTTGTGAAGTACTAACCCACAGGACATTGACGCTATTTGATAGTCAAATACTTGATATGACACATGGAATAGTAATTTGTTATGCTGTAAACCTTAGCAACCAAAATGATGATACGATGACACAATCTGATAATCCCAATAGCAGCAAAGTATGAATTGATAGGGCATAAGCCGAGTATGTTGAGAGGGTTGGATGTGTTTTCCACCCTAGGTCACTATGATACCCGAGGTCATGGGAAGGAAGTGCTGAGACACTCTCCCCAAGTTGTTGTGATGACGACAGTCGGATGCCTGCTAGGAGAGGCTAGGTCCGCTAGTTAGCCGATGCTACCGCTCTTAGGTTCTATGTGGTCAGGCAAGTATAGCTCACACCCACTTTGTACTAGCAGAGGAAGGAAAGGGAGGATGCGGACGTAGGTTAGGATGGGAGGATATGATAGTTTGTATTGTTGATGGTGACATGTTTCTGTGTACTGAATTAGTGGTAGTAGATGCCTATCTTGTTTCACCAATTAAGTTTATAAGAACACAAAGATAAGATATGGAACTATAAATGGGAGTAACCATTAAATAACTGAGAATGTAAAACAAAGTACCCTATATATGTATACTTGTTCTGCTTGTGTAAAGGATTATTAGTATTAGTTAGCATTTATGCATATGGAAGATAATGTATGTTATAGTACATATTCGACCTGTGCATGTACTGGCCATGCATGCACACCTTGCACATGCATGCTAGTATCGATATGAAAATACTTAACATGTTGAATAATTGGATCAGTTGTAATAGGTAAATATGTTAATTATGCATTAATTAAATTCAATCAATCACTATTAAGTTACTGGATAGGTGTAAAACAAGTCAATTAATCTATTAATTAATTATATGTAAACATTGTAGTAAGCAATTAAGATAAGTGTCGTCAATATGAAGTGTCATTGATAAGCATTAACGTGGGAAAATGGTACTATTTAATTGTTAATCTTGATTAATTAAGCCATTAAACATACTTTGTTTTATCGACAAAAGCATATTAGGATACTTAACAATTAAACAAATAAATGTTCATATTATTAATTGCCAAATATTGTAATTAGTAATATAATTATTATTATTTTTATTATTAAACTAAAAATTACTATTAATCATATGTCTGTTGTGAAGAATCATGAGTGAAACTCCTAAATTTATCCATTACTAAGCTAAAAACTATAAAAGCAATTCATCAAGGAGTATTATTAATTTATCAAAATTATTATTAAGTTATTAAAAATGTATTATTAATTTACTCAATAAAAGGGAGTAAGTTAAGATAGGCTCATTCAAATATGTATATATTAATTAAGTGTTGCCATGTGAGACAAATGATACATATTAATTAAGTGCAATAAATTAAATAGTAATTATGTTGATCCAAAATGATGGTTGGATTAAATTATAAAATTAATTTACATAAAGCTGCCATATTTTATTCCTAGATTATTTAAACCTTAAATGCAAATCATAATATCATTTATCGTGTTTATTTAATTTGTCGTGTAACTTAATGTAAAAAGTCATTATTATCTTGTGTAACTTAATGTAAAAAGTCATTATTATCTTGTGCAGTAAAATAGACAAAATGAAGTGAGTAATTAATCATTTTACTTCTCGAGAGGATGAGAAATCCTAGAATTAATGTTACAATTATTTTACCCTTGGTTAGTGTGATTATATTAATAGTTTAGAATCCCAAAAAGGGAGGCTAAGGCGGTGGAGTATGAGGGAAGGTTAATGAAGGTGAAAATTACTATATATGGAGGAGTTTGGGGGGATTGTTCAGGGGATGGTTTTTTTTGGTGGGGGACGAATATGATGGAGGATTTTAAGGAGAAGGAAGGAAAACCGAGGAGGGGGTTAACTCGGGTATTGAGGAGGTGAGAAACTAAAACCAGGAATGGAAATTGAACCATGGAGATCAAACTATGAGCTACGGATGGAGGGATCCTAAATTATGGAAGTCTGCTATTGGTATTATCGGATTATGGACTTGGGGGCTAGGACATCCGTTGATTTCTGAGGGCCAACATGATGAGCTAGTTGGAAAGTGGTTTATCTAGTTGGATGCTAAGGTTTTTCAACAAAGATAAACTTCAGGAGCATCAAGAAGCCTATCCTATTGAAATCTACGAAACAAGTATTCTACTTGAGCAAAACTCTGCAATCTACAAAATAGGTATTCTACTTGAGAAAAACTCTCTAAATTTCAGTATTGAAGGAAAAATGTCTTTCATTTATTTTTATTCCTAATGATGTTGAAATTATGAACCAAATGGAAAGACCATGCGATGAGAAATATCGTGAAAAATTGAAAAATTAAACTTATACTTATGCACGGATCTTTAAACTGAATTAAATAGGAAAATTTTTATGAAATAAAAAAACATGATAAACAACAAATAAATTCTGGTATTATCTTCACAAAGTAGCCCTTGAAAATCTATATAGATACAAGTAGAAAATGACAAGGACTTAAGTTCCCGTCATGAAAGGATGGACTTAAGTTCCCGTCTTGAAAGGATAGGCACTACACATGGTATCTGAGCCAGGTTCATGCTCTAAGGGCCTTTATGGACCTATTCACAACTAGAACTATCATGATATTTACACTCTACAAAATATCGAAGAAAAAAAAAACTTTACCGAAATTCGAGTAGCTATCACACTAAAACTCTTACCCAACTCCTTGTAGACTACCTGCAAGGATAGAAACAAAAGCTAGATAGATTTTCTATTATTGATCCTTCAATTATGAAAATATCGGTTGCTATATTTACAAGAAAAATAATATATGTATATGTATTAAAAGATAGTGTATATATATATATATATAAAACAGAAAACATGACATAGTATAGGTATTCCAAAAGAGTGATAATCTTATGGTAATTCCAACCAAATAATATATATATATATATATATATATATATATATAATTTACCATTTTGTTGCTAAAATTAATATATATACAGAATCAATAAATGTTCTGGCAATAGAAATAATAATAGAAACCACTTTCCCAAAAACCCTTTCTCTAGCTTACTTAAACATATGTTTTACTTTTTTTTTTTAACGAGCTCAACAAGAAACTATTTTCTAATGTTTTCACACTTTCGTTTTACATTAAACTTATAAAGTTGAATTCAAAATTTGATCTTTGATTTGAGAGAGAGGCATTTTGTCTATCAGCTACACACTTGGCATTTTGTTTGCGAGTCTCATTAATTTACCATTGCTGGTTTGCTGGACAACGATAACAATATCATGTCTTCGTTCAGACTAAGAACTTACAATAATTTGTTAACAATATGTTTTGTTTTTTTTTTTATATATTTATTCACTAGCTAATTGACTTGGGTACAACTCTTCTTGGTCACCAGAAACCAAAACCGTACAATCCCCCAATTGAAAACTAATGGTAAACAAGCACGCTTACCAAAAATGACTAACAGACATGAATTGAGGGTTGACCTGATAAATTTAATTTGAAATCATACCTTCACAACTAATGAAGTTGACCAGTTTCCAGAGGAGTGCCACTAAAACTTAGACTCCACCCTTGCCTCTACATAAATTGACAATCTTTTGGAGAGGTTCCTTCATATTTTCCAGCACTCTGTCTATCCAAGTTCAGACTATATGTCTATGACTACCCTAGCACATAATTCTGCAAGAATAACTTACAAATGCATGAAGCCACCTTATGAATATAATCCATGCATGCAATTGCACTCCAATAATACTCTGCTAAGTTCCATTTGGCATTGACTGACATGTTACATTTCTGTGGTTAAATTCACTCTCTTTCTTGTCTAGAAATCCTTGACCTCCTAAATCTTCACTTGCTTTGTAATAAAGAATTTTCTGAGCAGAGTACATCATATAACACTGTGAAGCTCTAACCACTATCTCACTAACTTGAGAGACCCAAGCATCATCACATTTGTACCATTGATCACTAAGCCTTAGATATGATACATAGTGCCCTGCATCCAACTTACCAGTATGTGTAACAACAACAAATAATTCAAATTCAGAAGATAAATCCGAAGAGGAAGCCACATTTGAATCCTCACCATTCAAGGCAAAAATCTTGTTACCATGCATGTTCCTAACAATGGAAGATGACATGTATGGAGCCATGTACAAAGAGAGAGGAAATTGTAAATAGCGATCAACTTCCCTCGAGGTATTTCTAGTCGAAGAATGCTCAAATCTCTTAATGTGGAAACAGAGAACCAATGGTAGTCTTCTCATAGACATCTATTTTATAGATTCTTTCCGCACTTGACAATGCTGGCAATAGAATTTCTAATCAGAACCTAGTGATTGACTGATGTAAAACAATTTTATGCCTACATTAACCATGAATTACCTCACTGCTAAAAAAAAAATGGAATAAAGGTTCTATAAAATTTACAACATTTAAATAGAAAATAAAATATAGCAAAACTTGAATATGTGATAAGCCATTTCTATTAGAATAAATACACGGGGCATTTCTATTAGAATAAAGACACTGAAATACAAAAGCTGTGAACAAAAGCATTGATACCCTAATAACGTTGAGTGGTGGCTAAAACATTATAACCCTTCAGCCAACAGATATATTGATTCCCTAGAAGGAAGGAAGGAATGTCAGGGAAAAAAAATTAAAATGATAATCTTGTATATAATAATACTTACCATGCCTATAGCCTTTATTCAAGTGGACCAGTTTATCATGTTCAACACCTCTGTTAAAGGCACTATGTTCGCTTGGAACAATTTTTCAAACACTCTCATTGGCTAGTTTTCATTTATAGAAATTCTTAGGAGGTACCTAAAATTATCAGCAGCACATTAAACTCTATTTTATATTTCAGGAACTATACTCTTTCTGGGCGTTTCTCTCTCTGATACCCAGTATTCCCTTCGAAAAAAAAGTTATTATTAAATAAATAAATGCTAAGCTAAAACAGTGCAGGATCGAACACTTTTCAAATTTTAGACAAACCCATGCATTAAATGTAAATCGAGCTTACATATCACCTTTTCGCCATCTCGCTTGCGTACTGAAAGAGAAAGCACACAGAGACGGTGCGTAGGAGGAAATAGTCAAACTTGGGGTGGTTAGAACACTTGGGAGTAGGTAGGGTCATAATTGAGTAGTGGGATCAAGTGTATTAACAGCATAAACTAGTGGCTATAAGTAGCAGTGACCACCCTCAGGCAAATAGAACAGGCTAAAAGGTATGACTACTCGTAATGATTGAAAAAGCCCTGCTGTAAATGTATGAAATTCGATATTTGGCTATAGCCAAATGAGAGTTCGAGAACACGGATGGATAAAATATGTCTCAATTTATGTAATGTGAATTCTTCAGACTATGAGCCAGACGATTTCAATCTTTATTTTAATAAATAGAAAATCCTTGTGGTTTGGCCCAAACTCGGTATCCACTCATCTATCTATGCGGCAGGTTATTCCTTCCTTGCTCCCGGGTCTCGAGTAGTAGTGCTCCTTCCAAATCATGGTGGATCTTGCGGTAGCCAACCTGTTGGTAATCCGTTCAGAAGGAGTCCTTAGATCTTGATCGACTCTACAATTTCTCTTTTGCATCATTTGAAATATCATGCAAAACCTTAGCCAAATTCTCAACCTCAAGAGCCTACTATTATCTCTTTTCACTGGTGGGTTTTCACTGGTGGGTGAGTTAGCCTTAGCACAAGCAAAATGCTTAGAACTGGAATGCTTTATAGAAGGGAAAACTGTGTTTCTACCTCAGAAACCATCCTTGACTCTCAAACTACTACCACTGCATGCAATGCATAGCTGAAACGCTCAAATAGAACACACTCAAAATCAACCTTCTTCACATCCACAACCCTTATCCTCCCTCATAACGTTAGAATCTCACGGTTGAAGCCTCAAGCATTCACAAAATAAAACCGTTATTTTTTCTTTCGTCGCCTAAGGAAGAATCTGTGCCCATCCCCTTCAGACATGGCTGTGTACCTGGAGATGGAAAATCGGTCATATTTTTAGTAAAATGGCGGGCATTTAGAAATATTTCAAAGTTCGAAATTGTGGGCGCTCCAGCCAGAATGGCCTTCATGCGTGCAAGGGGGGGACCTTCCTTGTAAAGGGGGCAGCCTTAATGAGAACTGTGAGAAGACAATGTGCATGAAGCCCGCGTGGCATGCATGCAGCACAATCCTTCCGCGTGGGCTCCTTTGTGTCATTGGACAGGAATTAGGTGGAGGAGGTCATGGCTCGACTGAGGGGGAACAATAGCCAGGTGTGGAGAAAAAGGACGGAGGTGTCGATGGAAGGAGAGGGATAGGAGGGGAAGCGGTGGAAGGGGATACGACAGGGAAAAGGAGGGATAATTTGGCAGTTGGTAGGTGGAGTGGGAGACATAAACAACTGGGCAAGGTGGATGGGCGGCTGAGGTAGGGGTTGCCGCATGGAGGTCCATAGTGGAAAGAAGGAGAAGAGGGGTGGATTGGCGGCGGAAAAACAGGCTGGATCTAGAAGCTAGATTTTAGGTTAGGTTTATGTGTTTTGTCGTTTAATAAATATATCGTTAGGAAGAACATTAGCATTTTTTTTTTCTTTTCTTTTCTCCAACATAAATTATTCAACCCATTTATGAGTTGATTGCAAACTTCTATCCCTAGGAATGACCCTTAAAAATCTTTTAGGTAAGGGGTATAACAAATAGCTATGCAAATATTAAAAAATAAAAAATAAAAAATAAAATATGAGAAGTGTTGTGCCCCACATTATGCAGATTTCTCCAAAAGATCTTGTTTTTTTTTAATATGTGGACTTAAATTTATATATATATATAATCCAACTAATATAAGTTGAAAACTTTCTAATTAATGGGAGACTTTGCAACGTATGGTTCTAGGTTTAAATAATGTAACAATGCAATCTATAGTATATGAAACCATGTTGTCTCACAGTGCAAATTGCTCGAGATACTTTATCATAGACAAAGCACCCTTAGAAAACTTAATATAATGGTTACATCAAGTGACACTGGTTTATGTACATATGTTTTATCCTCCATACCTTATGTGACACTTTTAGAACAAAAAATGTTGCATGTATGATTTAGAGAATGAGTTAATCAAATGTTTCTAAGTGAATGAGAATTATTGTGTGGGTCAAGTATGGGAAAATAGGTAAAGTTGATTTATGTACGGTGATAATCAAACTCAGTTTTGATTTACTATAAATAATATAGATTAACAAGAAAGATATAAGGTTCTTAAAAATGGTTAAACTTATGAGTTTTAATTCAACAAGTGATTGCATATACATCTCTTTAAGAGGCTAAATTTTAAAGGGTTATTTTCTATCTTTAGTAATGTAGATTGTAGATTATTTAAAAAAAAAAAAAGCAAGCCTTTGGTCAAGCCCCATTACAGTACACGCCATCTTCAAAACCTGTCCATACCATACAAGAAAATGAATTAATCCATATAATATCATAATGTACAAAACTTTTGACTTTTGGATTAACACGTTATGCCACATTGATGCGCACTACATTGTTGGAATATATATATCAGAAAATTCATTAAAATGACCAAGACCTCAATTAAGATTATTCCCCCAAATTGATTATTCCCCCAAATTTATGACGTCACATTCATATTTGTTTAATCTAACTGTATATAAAAGGATTTAGAAATATTGAAGTATCAACTTCAGGTCAAAACATAAAGCTATTATATTTATGATTTTACATTAAATACTAAAACGACCAAAACTATAAGTCTTTGTGATTTTGTAGGTGGAATCCATAAAATGAGAAGCATTTAAGTTGTGTAAAAAAAAGCAACTACTCTACTCTATTAAAGGATTAAAATAGTCTAATTTGAATGTTTTTAATATATTACCAACAAACTTATAATAATACATCTCATAATTAGTGGACAATGATGTTAAAATATTAAAGTTTTTAGACTAATGATTTGTTTAAAGTTAAATTAGGATACAATTGTAACATAACTTGTTGTTTGAATTAAATTATTCTTCAATTAAGACATTTTTTATAGAATTTAATATATATGACTTAAAAGTAGGAACCTATTATGTTAAGTTTTACTTATCATTAGTGAATGTATAGGAAATCATAATGGAAGTAATATCATGGGAGGTCAAGCTCACGCTTGGATGGATTTTACTAATGTTAGGATAGCAAAGTCTGATATTAAAAAAAATAAATGTACATATAATTCCCATGTTGAATGAATTATTAGGATGAAAAGTAAGTTTGATACGAACTTGTACTTGAGTTATTAATAACAATATGCAAATATCTTTGTAATATTTAAAGTGCAAAATTTTTAAGGAATATAATTTAAACCAACGAATTTTGAACACTGAGCTTGTCAACTATGTGTTTTGTGAGAAACAATAAATCATTGTACGAATAAATGGTGTGAAAACCTCAATCGTATGTGGATGTGGGAAAACAACCAAATAGGAAAGACAACACTAGCAAGCTACAAAAGATTGTCACAAAATCTTTGTAAGACTTTGTAGTTTTACCATTTAGTAAATGTTAAAAGTATTATTTGTTTGCCTTGGATTCAAAGTAGTAATGCTATGAATATGCTTATGATGTAGGACTTAGGACATAGTGATATTTCCCTTTTTAGGTAAGTTAACCCTAAATTATCTTGGTGGTTAATTGTTAATAAAAATATAAATTCAAGAAATTTATTTATCATTAGTTATTGCATGTAGATTTGAATGCATATATTCCCATGATGATGGCATCTTAGTTGTGAAATGTGTAAACATGTTGGAATAATGTGACTTCATATATCTTGTTGAAGAGTAAGAAAGTATGATAATGATATTGATGACACTTGAATATAACTCATAAGAAGTCCAATTATCTTACACATATTCTTTTATTGAGTTGAATTATCCTTTAATTATTATAGTTTGAACACGATGTGTTGATAATAACTTCGGGACGAAGTTTCCTAAAGGGTGGGTGTATGTAATGCCCCATTTTGGATTTACCTTCATAACCACCACTGCTTGTTTGTATTTTTATTATGGTGGAACTTCATGAGTATGACTTGCAGTTATATATTTAATTTGTTTTCATTCATGAAATCTGAAAAATAAGATGTGCTATGAAGATGTCGAATGATGATGTAATTGACTGGATTATTATATGATGTGTGTACCTATGATGGATTAAGTTATTAAATGAAAGAATGATGAGGATGATAATGTGGATTGATTGATTGTCAAGTAGAATTACTTGTTGTACATGTGTATTTGTGAAGTACTAACCCATAGGACATTGACGCTATTTGATAGTCGAATACTCGATATGACACATGGAATAGTAATTTGTTATGTGGTAAACCTTAGCAACCAAAATGTTGATACGATGACACAATCTGATAATATCGATAGCAGCAAAGTATGAATTGATAGGGCATAAGCCGAGTATGTTGAGAGGGTTGGATGTGTTTCCCACCCTAGGTCACTATGATACCCGAGGTCGTGGGAAGGAAGTGCTGAGACATGCTCCCCAAGTTGTTATGATGACGACGATCGGATTCCTGCTAGGAGAGGCTAGGTTCGCTAGTTAGCCAATGCTCACGGGGACTTCACTTAGTGAACATCTCACATAGCACGTGCAATCGTGGGATATTAAAGAATACCCTTAATTTCCAGAGATATTGACCCAAACTCTTTT
>LPNX010197229.1:208970-243220 GCA_001517045.1 Pseudotsuga menziesii
TACTCGATAGGTGTAAAACAAGTCAATTAAGCTATTAATTAATTATATGTAAACATTGTAGTAAGCAATTAAGATAAGTGTCGTCAATATGAAGTGTCGTTGATAAGCATTAACGTGGGAAAATGGTACTATTTAATTGTTAATCTTGATTAATTAAGCCATTAAACATACTTTGTTTTATCGACAAAAGTGTATTAGGATACTTAGCAATTAAACAAATAAATGTTGATATTATTAACTGCAAAATATTGTTATTGTTAATTATGATAATAAATTATATTAATTGTTATTGTTAATTATGCTAATAAATTAGTAATATAATTATTATTATGTTTATTATTAAACTAAAAATTACTATTAATCATATGTCCGTTATGAAGAATCATGAGTGAAACTCCTAAATTTCTCCATTACTAAGCTAAAAACTATAAAAGCAATTCATCAAGGGGTATTATTAATTTATCAAAATTATTATTAAGTTATTAAAAATGTATTATTAATTTACTCAATAAAAGGGAGTAAGTTAAGATAGGCTCATTCAAATATGTATATATTAATTAAGTGCTGCCATGTGAGACAAATGATACATATTAATTAAGTGCTGCCATGTCAGACAAATGATATCAATTAAATAGTAATTATGTTGATCCAAAATGATGGTTGGATTAAATTATAAAATTAATTTACATAAAGCTGCCATATTTTATTCCTAGATTATTTAAACCTTAAATGCAAATCATAATATCATTTATTGTGTTTAGGTTGAATAATTAAATGGACACGTAATAAACCTCATCATCATTGAGTTGATATTTATATTTTATCCTAAAAATATTAAAGAAGAAGCGGCGTAAATTTATAGCATTTAACTTGTCGTGTAACTTAATGTAAAAAGCCATTATTATCTTGTGCAGTAAAATAGGAAAAATGAAGTGAGTAATTAATCATTTTACTTCCCGAGAGGACAAGAAATCCTAGAATTAATGTTACAATTATTTTACCCTTGGTTAGCGTGATTATATTAATAGTTTACAATCCCAAAAAGGGAGGCTAAGGCGGTGGAGTAAGAGGGAAGGTTAATGAAGGTGAAAATTAGTATATAGGAAGGAGTTTGGGGATTGTTCAGGGGCTGGTTTTTTTTTGGTGGGGGACGAATGTCATGGAGGATTTTAAGGAGAAGGAAGGAAAACTGAGGAGGGAGTTAACTTGGGTATTGAGGAAGTGAGAAACTAAAACCAGGAAAGGAAATTGAACCATGGAGATCAAACTATGAACTATGGATGGAGGGATCCTAAATTATGGAAGTCTTCTATTGGTATTATCGGATTATGGGCTCAGGGGCTAGGAAATCCGTCGATTTCCTAGGGCCAGCATGATGACCTAGTTGGCAGGGTGGTTTATCTAGTTGGATGCTAAGGTTTTTCAGCAAAGAGAAACTTCAAGAGCATCAAGAAGCCTATCCTATTGCAATCTACAAAACAAGTATTCTACTTGAGCAAAACTTTGCAATCTACAAAACAGGTATTCTACTTGAGCAAAACTCTCTAAATTTCAGTATTGAAGGAAACATGTCTTTCATTTATTTTTATTCCTAATGATGTTAAAATTATGAACCAAATGGAAAGACCATGCTATGAGAAATATCATGAAAAATTGAAAAATTAAACTTATACTTATGCACAGATCTTTAAACTCAATTAAATACGAAAATTTTGATAAAAAAAAAACATGATAAACAATAAATAAATTTTGGTATTATCTTCACAAAGTAGCTCTTGAAAATATATATAGATACAAGTAGAAAATGACAAGGACTTAAGTTCCCTTCATGAAAGGATAGACTTAAGTTCCCATCTTGAAAGGATAGGCACTACAAAGATAATTCTTATATGTAAAGATGTTTGTGCTCGTTGTATTGAAAATAGTAATTTTGTGTAATGTCCACTTCTGCAAGAGACAGGGAGCATAATATAATAGTCACCACTGTGCAAAAAACTAACATGACATATTATAATATAATTCATATTAATGAGCATGTATAAAATTACAATAGTATTTTCCCACTGGGGTGTAGCTCAATTGGTGATTCTCTTGATATGAAGGGCATGTTGTGAAAGGAGGTCATGAGTTCAAATCACCACCATCTTACCCATGCCCCATGTGTTTGGGCCGTGTGGGTGCATCTAGGGGTATAGTGGTAGAGAGATTGGATACCTAAACACTGTGTCACGCGAGTACCAACCCAGTCCCCAGTTATCAATTCCCCTAGTATAAAATAATAAAATTACTATAGTCTTACAATCGTTTAAGACTACATCCAAATTTTCGTTCCACTACCAAAAATAGCGAAGCCCTCAGCTTGCAAGGTACTAGAAAAGCTTTCTTTTGTTGCAAATGATATATGGCCACATGATCAGTTTTCTCTGCATATAATATTAAGCATAAGACCTAATTGCATAAGAATAATTTTAAATTTGTAATCTTGACCTTAATATATTAGGGTAACTTAGGTCAACCTCTCTTAATCCAAGGATTAGGGTAAAAACTCTCTGTTTTCATTATTTTATGTATTTTTTTTTTAAATTGTTTGAATAATGAATATTAAATTTCTTAGTTTCAATGTTTATATTTTAAGTATTTTTATTATATTCTTTTATTTGAATAGTGAATATTAAAATTTTAGTTTTGATAGTTAGCCACATGATCATCAACATTAATTTTCTTACTTAAATAGTAAATAGCAAATGTATTTTATTTAACATGTTTATATTTTATTTTTATTTTTTCTTTATTTGAATATTGAAGTCAAGGGGATGTTGTAACATGGGTAACATTTGCATCATCCACTCGTTATTTTTAATATTAGACAGTAATCATTATGGTTAAGGCAAAAATTTTGTCAAAGGGTAATACTCAAATTGTGAGGGTGTAAGTTTGACACTCTCCCCATCCAGCCCATTGTGATAATATTAGAAGGTTACACATCCCTTAGGATATATGTCCCCTTAACTATTCTTCAGGAAATCTTGGCCTTTGCTAAGTCATAATTTTCCTACTAGATGCAAGCTTGTGAGTTGTTGGCACACTAGCCCTAGTTCTAAAACACAACATTTATATCACCCACTCTCAATTTAAAAGAAAAAAAAATGTATATTAAAGCATCAAAACATTGAACAAATATGAAAACAATTCCATATATATATATATGACAATGTTTAAACAATAACAAACCATAATCTCATTTTAGCTCAATAAAGATAGCTACTAAGTCTAGTTCCTTTCAACTCCATAACAACACCTACAGAAACTTTTTAACTCACACAGTTATAATTTGAACCACCAGTGTTTATATTTTCAACATATATTTGTAACAATGATGCATTAGAGGTTTTTATTTAATCCCCATCAATGCTTGACAAATACTAGATTAATATGGTTCTAAGTTGATTCATATGCTCAATATTAGACTAAGCTTGGTTATTTGTGACTCTATGATAGTGGGCCATGGAACACCGATTGGTGGTGGTGTTAGTTATGTAATTTGTATGCTCCATAAAAGAGTGTACTTCTTCTATTCCTTGTGTTGAAGGGGAAGTACTAACTTAGGACCAGATGAAGAAAAATAATTATTAGGATCCTATTTTTTTTTTAACTTCTGAGGAAACCAACCGTCATTTATTTATGCCTTGTCATTTTACCCAAAAATTTTGGAATGAAGTTGAATTTCATTTGAAAGTGACTAATTTGTGGGATAGGGATTGCTTATTGGATTGTTTTATAGGTTTTTTTCAATGTAATGAACATAAAGGACTTCATCCATTCCCTATTTACTATATTGGGTAGTATGGATAACAAGGAAATCATATATATTTTTGAGGGAAAGTATATAATCAATTCTTACGTTTTTACATAGGATTTGGATTTGCTTTAGGAATATGGCCAAACTCACAATTTCAGGCCCACTCATGATATTGTTCCATTCATGATCGACAAGGAGATAGTTAGCATGATTTGGGATGAGGTGTGTAAAGGTGAAACACAATTTGCAGTCTCAGTTTTGTACTTCACTATTCCACAACCAATTATGTCAAGGGTAAGGCATGTCTAGGTGCCAAAACAAACAACCTTACAGAACTAAGCACAATATACCATCTCTTGAAATTCACCATCGAAGGAGGTATTTTGCAACTCCAAGTTTTTTAGTGACTCTACCTTGATGAATAATTTAATGAGAGGAGAAAACACATAATCACAATCCTAGTTTGCAACATATGGATACACATTTGAAAGAATTAAATGGTTTATTTACTTGGGTGCCATATGCAAACATATTTCGAGAAATGAACTATGTAACCAATGCCTTCCCTAAATATGTATTATGTCTAGAATTGGGGAACCTATTTTTATCTTAGTATATGGATGTCGATCTAAAATCCGAATGGAACGAATTTCTTTTCTGGCATGTATATATTCCAAAGTGCTTTTGGTATAATAGTTCTAGTTTTCGATATGGTTGATTTTCTAGACCTAGTTGTGTTTCAAGGTAATTTCATATCCAATGCACATCAAATGGGTTATTCTAATAGCCAATTACATAGAAACTTGTTGAAAGAATATGCTTTTGCATTTGATGATTATATTTTTAGTTCTCCTTGATTAGAAAATATGTCTTTTTCATAGGAAAAACAATTGCAAGTTGGAATAAAGATTGAGAATATGTGTTTCCTCCTAGAAGATCATAGGCTCAACTACGGAATGAGTTAGGGTATTTGAACTTTTGTAAATTTAAGAAATCATATACAAAAGAGGTTATGCAATTATTTGAGTACTTTACTTCTCTCACTTTCAATATATGTGATCATTAACCTTTTTAAGGATATCCTTTATTGAACAATATGTTGTTATTTGAGTTAATGTATGGGATACATTATACCGATTAAATAACAAACCATATAAATATACTTAAGATATGTTATAGAATAAGACCAAACCATCTTGCAGAAGGAAAGTGATTACAACTTCAAAATTTCTTGCACCCTGTACAATAAGAAAACATGTAATGATTGGGATATACAATCAAACTATATTGTAGAAGGAAGGTGACTACAAATTAAAAATTCCATATTCCTATGCAGTAATAAAAATTTTAAGGCAATGAAATGGAATCCACTAAGTGTTGAAGTGAGAAACCCGCACAAAGGGGTTCCCTTATCTCACAAACATGGGAATCCTATATATAAATTTATTGTTTGGATATGTCATGGCCTTAAAATTAGATTATTATTATGACAAATATCTACCGAAACTTCAAATGTAAAAGTTCTTGATTTCTTCCTCCTAGGAATAAGGTTATATGCAAACATATTTCGAGAAATGAACTATGTAACCAATGCCTTCCCTAAATATCTATTATGTCTAGAATTGGGGAACCTATTTTTATCTTAGTGTATGGATGTCGATCTAAGATCCGAATGGAACGAATTTCTTTTTTGGCATGTATATATTCCAAAGTTCTTTCAATATAATAGTTCTAGTTTTCGGTATGGTTTATTTTCTAGACCTAGTTGTGTTTCAAGGTAATTTCGTATCCAATGCATATCAAATGGGTTATCCTAATAGCCAATTACATAGAAACTTGTTGAGAGAATATGCTTTTGCATTTGATGATTATATTTTTAGTTCTTCTTGATTAGAAAATATGTCTTTTTCATAGGAAAAACAATTGCAAGTTGGAATAAAGATTGAGAATATGTGTTTCCTCCTAGAAGATCATAGGCTCAAATACGGAATGAGTTAGGGTATTTGAACTTTTGTAAAATTAAGAAATCATATACAAAAGAGGTTATGCAATTGTTTGATTACTTTACTTCTCTCACTTTCAATATATGTGATCATTAACCTTTTTAAGGATATTCTTTATTGAACAATATGTTGTTCTTTGAGTTAATGTATGGGATACATTATACCAATTAAATAACAAACCATATAAATATACTTAAGATGTGTTATAGAATAAAACCAAACCATCTTGCAAAAGGAAAGTGATTACAACTTCAAAATTTCTTGCACCCTGTACAATAAGAAAACATGTAACGATTGTGATATACAATCAAACTATATTGTAGAAGGAAGGTGACTACAAATAAAAAATTCCATATTCCTATGCAGTAGTAAAATTTTTAAGGCAATGAAATGGAATCCACTAAGTGTTGAAGTGAGAAACCCACACAAAGGGGTTCCCTTATCTCACAAACATGGGCATCCTATATATAAATTTATTGTTTGGATATGTCGTGGCCTTAAAATTAGATTATTATTATCACAAATATCTACCGAAACTTCAAATGTAAAAGTTCTTGATTTCTTCCTCCTCGGAATAAGGTTAAAATAAACCTAGGCACAATATCACATATATGGTTCTAAAGGCTAGTTTTTACAAATACCACGTGAACCTTCCTCTAATAGGCTAGGTGATGACTAGAGAAGGAAAATGGGTATTTTGTGGATATTGTTCATGGGTTGAAACCCCCCTTTTTAGTATTAGATTAAGACTTTAAATTTCTTTTTATTTGACAAGATCTCATCCTCCTCAAACATAAGGAAAAAATTAATGAACTAGGACCAGTAGGCATCTGGCAAGTGTAAATTTTGTATGTTACATATTGCTTGTATATTAATACATGTGACATGATTTTCCTATAATATAATGATGCATTTGGATGCTTGTTTAAAATGACTCTTGTAAATTGGAAAACTTGAGTTGTAAAATATTTTTCAACCTTCGAGAAAAAATTAAAAAAAAATTAATTCATTTCTCTCACTTCATTAAATATGATAATTAACCTTTTTAATGATATTCTTCATTGATCATTTTTTTGTTATTTATAATAATATATGCACTGCATTCTAAGATAAAATAACAAACCATATAAATATATTCAAGGATCATGTTTTCTTTCTTACTTCCCTCAAACCAAAAACAACCCCACTCCAAGAATCATCATTCATGAACAGTTGGACAAAAACACCCCTTGGGATTATTTTGATGGTGCTTCTCAAGACTCGAATTGTGGGGGTGGAGCCACTCTCTTCCTAACCCAATGCCACCACTTTAAAATATGTATGGGTCTGGGATCTAGAGCAAACAATTATGATGCACTCATGGCTTTGAAGCTTCTCCTATGCCTTGCAATTGAAAGAAACTGCAGAAATTTACAAATTTTCGGTGACTCAATGGTTGTAATAAACTGGATCAATAAAAGACAGAGATGCATGAACACCTCTCTAGATGCATTTGTTGAAGAAGTTAGTAGACTTATTTCAAATTTTGATTTCCTTTCACTCAAACATGTCTACACGGAGCAGAACATGGAAGCAGACAGACTCTCAAAGGAAGGAATAAGCTTGGAATACTATCATATGCCATTTTTGGATATACCACATGGAAAATCATAGAGAAAAATGAGACAGAGGTCTATGAATACTATCATATGCCATTTTTTAGATCTACCACAATAGAAATATATTTTTTTAGTTTAATTAACAAATTGGACAGGACTTATGGCTTAAACAAGAAGTTCACACCGCATCTCCTTTAGTTTTTTTCTCATGACAGGAGGCTACAAGTTGCAAACAGTTTTTTGTCACACAGCAAGCAGACAACCAACACCTGCTATAGTTTTGTCTTGTCAGTTTTCTGGTAGGAAGCTCCCTATGGAAAATTTTGCAGCAATCCTTTACAACTCAGCATTTTCTCTTTTGTCCTGATAGGTACAAAAGAAGGAAAAAACATCAAAAATTATGTGATATTCATGTTGTAACCTCTGCGTGAAGCAAGAAAAATACATACTTTCATATGTAGTTTTTGATTCATACAATTAGCTTTTTGTCTTAAGGAAAAAATATTCAAGGATCATGTTACATAATACAACTATATTCCATAAGGAATGTTTTTGGGGCATAGGGAATCTTTGGCCTCATTATATGATTTGTCATGATCTTAGTGGTTTATTTTCATGGGATATAACCTTGTTATTCATTTACTATTGGAGGGGTGGTTGGGGTTCTTATTTTGTTCTAGGGAGGATGCTTTGCATAATTTGAATCAATGATCGTGTATGTACAAGATTCTTCTAGTTCTTTAGCCTTGGAATTCATTATTTGATGCCTAGGATATTTATATTTCTCATTCGTAAATTTGGGTCAAGTTGCTTAGGATCATGAACGAGTTTTACATAGAGGAAGGGTCAATGGAAATTGGGGATAACTTAGGCATGCTCATTACAATTAAAAATAACTTTGAGTCTAGCTTGGCTCACTCGGTGGCTTCAATATTGGTGGAGACTGACTATATATGGGGATTTTTTGAGTTGATTGAGATGGTGGTGGGTGATAGATCATACACACAGCCTGCGGAATACCTAAATATTCAAATTTTTTACCCTCACTATCACCTCTATGGGAACATTGTGGAAAAATGTGACCTTCCATTTTAGAAGAAGGTATCAAGGTTTAAGTGGTCTGAGACATTATCGGACGAGGCTAAATCTTAAGGAAGAAGGAAAGTTATATTAGAGTATAATCATAGTTTGAAGTGACAATTTGGTAGGGTAGTTGAATAATATTCAGTTCCCCTTGGTGTATCGGTATTGGGAAGTCCTTACTAAGAATTTGTGGTAGGATATATATATACCCTTGATTATTGAATATAGTATCCAAGAAAAAAAGGAGATTCAATAAGATATCTTTGGAGATTTGGAATTCTCTGCATCTCGACTCACTCACTTGGAGGAGGTCTGAAACGAGATTAAGCAAATAACTGTTAAGTTGGGTAAGCTATAATTTCTAAGGTTCCCAACCCAGTTTCAATATTTTCAGTGCATAAATTTTAATTCGCAAACCCCATTCACTAAAGAATGTTTTAAATGATATTTTCATCGATAAAAATACTGAACTTCAAACACTTGGAAAGATTTACAATTTTTTGAACAGACAGAAATGAAAATACAATAACACCATCAAAGATAAGACTCATAATTTTAGCCAAATATTCCTGGGGAAAACCCCTAAGGGAAAACCTAATAAGACAAAGTAAATTTCTTTTATTTTTCAAAAAAATAATTACAATAGTATACAAAATCAGAAAGTACAACTTATGTCAACCATGAAGCACCAAATCACTACCTCAAAAATGATGTTGTATCTTCCCAGTTTTATGTGCATTAACATCCTTGAAATGTGTTCCCTTTATAGATCATATGAGTTTCCTTATCACAGTCGAAACTCTTCTTGAAACCTTAGTTGTTTTATTCGGTTTATGTGCCTATAGTAACAACAGTAATATTTCTCAGTTTATGCGCCTTATTTAACCTTGAAAATCGTGCTTCCTGATACAAAATACTAATGTACATTTATACTGTACATCTTACATTAAATGATCAGTCTCATTTTTCAAATCGTGCCACTAATTAGGAAATCATGTTACATGTTATTTCCTTAATTTTTGTGTTGTCCAAGAGGTTACTATTGTACAATGCATAGAAATGCATATGAATCATATTTATCTCATGCTGTTCAACTCTTCCTAGAAATCGTTCGCTAGGTTCTCACTCTCCAACTTGTCCTTCTCTTCTCAAAGTTTTGACTTCTCTCTCTCTCTCTGAAACCTCTTTGGTGAATGATCATAATGATGCCTTCAATCCTTATTTTTTGGTATTTTTATTCATGGAAACTTTCTCTAAGATATTGTATTTGAAATGATTGAAGTTTCCTCTTCCCAAAAACTTAGTTAGAATATGTGACACATACTCATAAGTAGGAATATACTTCAAGTACCTTCTCCTGTAAGCACATAGTCATGAATTAAGTGGTATATAATCTCAGTGTGTTTTGAATAGTTGTGAAAAATGGATTCTCTGAAATCTTGATGTAGCTTTGATTATCACAATAAATCATTGTTAGCCTCAACTCCTAATCAAATAAAACAAAAAGTAACTTGTGAATCCATATGGCCTCAAAAATAGTCTCACTAGTTTCGATGTACTCATCCTCTACAAAACTCAATGAAACTGACTTTTGCTTCCAACTAAACCATGACACATATGTTAATCCCAAATTGAAACAACACTCAAAAGTACTCTTTCGATCTGTCACACCATCTACCTAATATGAGACTGTATATCCATCCAACCTTACTAACTCTCATCTCCTATAGTCTAGACCAAAATTTACCATTCCACGTAGTTATCTTAACACATGTTTTGAAGCAATCCAATTAAAACTGCAAGGGTCCACCAAGAACTAACTTAGTGTGTTCACTGAAAAAAATATATGTCCTAATGTTGGAAAAATACATCAACGAACAAATGAGTTGAAGATATTTAGTCAGATCTACAAAATCTCCCTCCTAAGCATGAAGCTTCTTCCATTTTGTAATCATGGGTGTATCCATCAGTCAACAATACTACATATGAAATATCTCAAGATATCCATTACATACTTTCCATGTTTAAGGAAAATTTTCCATGACTCCTACCACACCTTCCAACCCAAATAATAATGGATCAACCCAATTTCCTCCATGTCAAACAACGACACAAGATATTTATTGCACTCTGCAATGAGTCTATATGTACTTGTAATAATCACCAACAACAATGTAGTAAAGATTCATATTTGGCTCACTTTCCTGGAATCCCAACTCATGCAAATATTCATCAATCTTGGAATACCAATTTCTCTGAGCTTTCTTTATTCCATTAAAGGAATTATTCAACCTATACACATGAGAATCTCTCCCATGCACCTCAAATCCCTGTGGTTTCTCCATATACACCTCCTCCTATAAGATTCCATTCAGATAAGTTGTCTTCACGTCCATCTTATGAAATCTCCAACACATCTACACAACAATGGAAATCATTGATCTAATAGAAAAGTATCTATCCATTGGTGCAAAAATCTCATCATAATCTACTCCTCTACTGGTGAGAAGCCTTGTGCCACAAATAAAGCTTTATACTTCTTGATTCTTCCATATGTAGCATGCTTGATTTTGTAGAGCCAGTGAGAATTCACAACTGGATTCCCCTCTGGTATTGGAACTGCCTCCCACACATCAATATTTATTATGGAAATGTTCTCTTACACCATGACATCTCTCTATAATCGATGTGAAACTGCATGTTCAAAAGTGGAAGGCTTCATGTTGTAAAGGAAAGTATTCTATGGCTAGGGTTTAAGAGGCCATCAACATACTGGGGTTGAAAGAGAGATGCACAATGTTCAGCAAGCATACATAAGCAAGTTTCAGAGATAAGAAAGGTCCACACCTAGTTAAATGAAGGCTGCTCCAAGCTTTCTCTTTAATCCTCTTCTTGATCCTCTTGCTCCAAGAGACCTGCAAAATGAATTATACCTTCCTCAAACCAATATGACCACATATAAAGCAATGATAATCAAATAAACATGAGATAATAATCTGAATAACATCATCATATGATCATAAACAAAGATTCAATCACACATTGAACAATGATTTGGGGAAGAAGAAGGACATCACATCGTTATTAATCTTGAAAACAAATACAAGTATACCTTCTCTTCAAGTTCGACACCTCACAAAACCTTGATCCGGTTATGTTGCTTCTCTTCTCCAAAGAACTCAGCCTCCAATCTCTGCAACACAAGGGGATGACCACAAGGGAAAAGGTGTGGGCAAAGAGAGCTCCAAATCCTCCAGCATAACAATGCAAATATTCAAGTCTCATCTCATGGACCTCCCTACCTTTATTTATATGGTTAAGGAAATGTTAGGGGTGAAGACAAAGTAGTTACAATTGAAAGAGTCAGTTGCATAACTACCCAAACTACCCGAAATTCAAAAGGCGTGTTTTTTCACATTTTTAAGATGTGTACGTGGGTTTCTGAATACAACAGTCGTGTACATGAAAAACACACATGGGTTGCTAGTACAGAAATTCGCATATACATAGCAACTCGCGTACATACGTGGGTTTCCTTAAGGTAAAGTGGTGTATAGACAAAAAAACTCATTTTTAGGGTATTTCTAGGCATTTTTAGACTTTGGTGTCTTCTAGAAAGTTTTAGTTAACAGAAATATATTTCCAACGGTGTAGAGATGAGGCAAAACAAAGTTATAGAACTCAAGATACAGGTCCTCCAAGTTAGGTTTTATTCAGTGACTTTCATGAAGTGTCGTCATGGAAATGTCGACATGCAACGGAATCATGGGAAAGTGGTCACAAGAAAAGATGTGTCACTTTGATCTATAACACTTCAACTCACTAAGACTAGTCGCCACATCCATGTAGTTAGAAAATATATTCGACACTTTACTCTCTCTGACTTCTCTCTTAGGTTTCCACACAGGCTCTAAAGTTTCCTTCATAAGTAATTTGACCCAACTTGGATTCCTCTTCTTTGAAGTAGCTTCTTGTGGAGAGGCCTCCTCCTAAACATCCTCATCTAACAACTGTCTACTGGAATAATTAGCACTTGAGGCTTGAGATCCTAGAATTAGTGAATCATAACCAAGTAAATCAAAACAACATGAAAGTGGATCTGGTGAAATTTTACCTGGAGAATTTGTATACTTTTCCCCTAAACCTAAATATCCTATAGCATGTGTACCATTAAATCTTGATACATGTGACCCTGCACCTTATGTGATTGGACTCTAAGAACTAATCACATGAGGTTTTGAATCCTATTACCCCCCATACTCTAAATCTAGAGACTTTTGCAAACCCTTCTCATCTTCAAATACGACTTCCATCGTCACAAAAACTCTCCTATGTGCCAAAAATTATATGTTGAAGGACTTCTAATTCTCATCATATCCCACAAAGATTCACTTATCTACAGTGAGATCCAACTTTGTCCTCTTCTTTGAAGGTACATGAGAGTCCATAAGAAAAAAAATATATATAAAAATGTCCTACTCTAACTTCTTCCTTGTGAACATATCCTTAGGAGTTTTACACCCCTAGGATTGGTAAGGACTCCTATTTTGAATGTATGCAACAAGCCTCATCCCCTAGAAATAAAGGAATAATATGATCATGAAGCATCGCTTTGGCTACTCCCACTATGGCCTTCCTTTTCCTTTCAACAAATACATTATGTTGTGGAGTATATGGAGCTATCAAATATATCCTAAATCTCTCCTATGAACAAAATGCATCAAATCCACTATAGAAATACTTACCCTCATTTTTTTCTGTAAGTTCCTAAATAATCCTTCCTTTTTGGTTCTCCATACGAGATTTGCATTCTTGGAACCTATTGAGGCCTAGAAAATTGTAGGTAACAACAGTTAGGGATTCTCCCCAGTAAATGTTCCCAACTAGCCCATTACTATTTGGTATGGGGAATCCGTTCGGTTTACGGTACGGCTACTGTGGGTCAAGTAACAAAAATAAAGGGTTTTACTGGTTACGGCCCGGTACACCATGTATGTTTTTAGTTTTTGTATTTAAGTATGAGATGCAAGTGCCTACCTAAAAATCCAGATTGATAGAGAATACGAGGAGCGATCATAATGTGATGCGCAAGTTCTTACCTCTAGTCTTAACTCTCTCGCATCTAAACCACAAACAACAAGAAAAAAATAAAACTAACTATCTAACCTATCCCTATAGAGCAGGATTATTATTCATCAATGAGTAGTGTATTTTGTGCATGCATTAAGAAAAATCACAAATAGTTGTTACTTATTTCAAAACACATGAACATTTATAGATATATGAACAACCATATAGCTAATTGTTTATGAACAGCATTCATTACTCGTAGTGGAAATTTCATAGAATAAAATAGAGCGCATTCATAACAAGAACATAGGTTCAAAGAGTTAGAATGATCTCACAATTAATGGATAATAGCTGCAAATGAAATAGTTCACATTCAACAAATCCATAGCACATCATTTGAAGCCTTCCACAAATCTTTCTCCAACAGGAAACTTGTAATTTCTTGATGCAAAAGGAAATAGTTCTTCTTACATCATACTCTCACAAATCTATCTGGGAAAAATTCCTAGACTCCTTCTAACTCTCCTATATTTATATAAAATAGTGAAACCTTTGGGTTTCCCCCCCGGGTGACCTTTGGGCTTCCCCCAACCGTTTAATTTCACAAATTTGTCCTTTTGTGAGTGCTCATGATTCATAGAATACGTTATATTTTAGATTAAGATTTTAAGAGAACTTTATAAAGAGGGACCAGCTTAGTAATTGATGAACCTTTTCCAAGCCTGGGCCTCTACTGTTAACGATTCTGGTCAATAATCTGTTGGTGTTTTTGAGATCCTATTGATCTCAGATATTCTCTTTGAGAAAAATCTCTGCTTCTTAATTTATTTTCTTCAGCAAACTCCCTTATGCTTTGTCCTTTAGATACGTCTTCTTCGTAGCAGTAATCATCAAATTCGATCTAAAAAATCTCCTAAATCCATCTGCAGTTAAAATGAAAAACTCAACATTAATACGGATTGCATTCAAGAAAATGTAAACCACACTATAAATAAAACTAATCATTAAATGTGAGGCCCTACACTGTGTTCTCATCGTGAAAACTCTATCATGATCAAAAGAATCAGATACCTCCACCGCCCATAAAATAGGGTAAAAACACACAAAAAACAGCAGAAAAAATCCTCACTGGAGGGAAAAAACTAAGCATCGGGAAGAAAATCCACTATGGATCCGCAATGGCCGAAGACCATCAAGCTATAGTTCCTGCGATCAAAATAAAATGTCGATGAAATAAAACACTTAAAAACTGTAGCATTGGATATCGAAACCACTACAGCATCGAGCGATCAGTTCAGTAAGGAGCCGCAACGACAGGCGATGGACAAACTAGAAGTTCCGTGGTTAACATAAAAACATCAGTTGTTAACAACTCTAAAACTAAAGGTCGGAGATCAAAACCACTAATCATCAGCAATATAGTTCATTACCCAGCCACAACGGTGGGAGATAGACTGACTACAGCTTCCATGAAAAAGAAAAATCACCAGTGATCGGAAGAGCTAAGGACTATATATCAACGATTCAAAACTTAACGTTTCTACCGTGTCGGCACTGCAAAGAACTAATGCTTCTCTCAACCATCCACATCGTTCCGATAGGGAAAACAAAAACATTGCAAAGTAAAAAGTTTGATCAATAAAACAAAGGCATCAGCGAAAATCAGAACTAGCCATCGACACACTCTCTAATTGCCCTCTGAAACATTAGTGACAAAGAGAACTAAAGCTCTAACTCAAACATTAATAGACTTCCGATAGTGAGTAGAAAAATCATCGAAAGAGGAAAAATATCTGAAAACGTTAAGTGTTCGACAGACTTTAAAGTTGTGCAATGGTAAAATTAGTTCGTTTCATCTCTGAAACAACGGCGGCACAGAGAACTAAAATCCTAACTTTAATATTCAACAAACATCCAACCGCGATAAAACCAGACCGTCGAAAAATAAAAAATGTTAAGTTCCACAATCAAAAGAATTGGTAGTTTTATATCATTCAACCTCTGAAATTGGTAAAAAATTGAACTCAAATCAAGCTCAGGAAAACCCAAAATCGTAACAGAGGAAAGACATAGTTCATGAATCCAAACACTCCCACGAAAGATAAAATTAAAAGGAGGGTCCAAAATTTTTAGAAATGTGGGAAAATAGTTGCAGCTGCAACAAAACCTATGAAATATTTTTTTTGATTTCTTTCTCTTCCGAAAGTAGGTCTAGGTCTTCCTGTAGAAATCATCTATAAATGTTACATAGTACTCACAACCAGTATATAAAAGAGAATATATTGGACCACATAAATATGAGTGAATCAAATCAATTACTCTTGTTGGCGTACTGTTACTGCTCAAAAATTAGTGTTTGTGTTCTTTCCCAAATCACACCCTTTACATACATCACTATGCTCTATGTTGAACTCGGGAAATCCTATCACTGTGTCTCTCAAAATCCTGAAAGCATGATGATTCAAGTGGGAAATCCTACTATTCCACAACTTGCATAGATAGAAAAATACTATTTATATTGTGTTCCAAAGCATGACGAGGTTGAAACAAAAGCTTGTACAATTTCCCACATATGACTCCAATTGAATATGAAGCAGATGGAGTCAATCCCTTGGGAATATTGTATACTTTCCCATCCAAGACGTACACTCTAAATCCTATATCCTCCATAGTGGAAATAGGTACCAAGTTCTTCTTCATCCCAAGGACATACAAGACATCCATCAATGTCTTGGGATCCGTAGTGGACTCCATCTAAAAGGTAACTATCCCTCGCTCAACTTATTTGACAATAGTGTCATCTCCCAACACCACCTCCAATTCCGAACGAGTCTCAGTGAACTATGAAATCATATCATGTGCACCTGTCATATCACTCAAATCCCCACTATCAATGTACCTGGTGTATGGAGTGGTGGATGTACTCAATGAATGGCCAAAAACAAAGGAATAATCTCTCTCATCAATGAGAAAAAAATGATATCCTCCATACCAATGATATTAATAGATGCTATCTTTGAATGATCAACGTATAAAGAAAAGAATCTCTCTCAAACCGTGATATATACTTTTCAATCTCTATAGTATTTTTTGTCATCTACTTCTTGTTGTTTTTGTTTGGACACTTTCCAACATAGTTTCCAAATTTCTAGTAGGAAAAACACTTGAATTTTCTCATATCTTTATTATTCTCAACACCATGTTGCTTAGTACCTCCCTTGCGACCCTTCTTTAACTTCTTATTTTTCCATTTTTCTAATAGTTCCACATTATCCTTATCTTCATTTTTGTGAGATGAACTACCCTACAGATATCCCCTTTGGGTCTCCTCCTGAATGATTTTTTCCCAGAGGCAATCCTAGGAAGGCATATGATCTCGAGCCACAACGAACTCCACAAACAGAACCCATGGTTTAGTCATGCCATTCACGGTTTTCCACACTAGGTAATTGCTTTGTGCAACCTCCCTAACTACTCCAAGTTCATATCTCACCTATGTGATCCTAGTAAGGTAAGATGCCATGTTTTCATATTTGACCATCCAAATGCATTTCAACTTTTCTCTCAATACCATTTTTCGATATCCATTGGAACTTTGATACAAATTAGTTAAGACACTTCACATATGATAAGAATAACATTTACTTGTAACATGAAGGATTGCATGATCCTTTAGGGCATCAAGTATAATCCTCTTTTCCTTAATATCCTTCATGTCAAAGGATACCTTGTTTGTAGCATATATAGGTATCATCACTTGTTTTTCCTAAGTATTGTTCGAAACATCCTACAACTCGTTCTCCTACAAGATTAGAACTATATTGAATTTCCAAGAACAAAACTTAGATGCCCCGTTCAACCTATCATCCAAACTCAACCCTATGGGAATATCACTGACAACTAAAAGTAAAAATATACTTGGTGAACAAAGTTACCTTCCCTTAGTAAGTCTGAAAGTACACTGCCTTCTTTTGAGTCTTCCCACTTCGTTTACTAGCGCTCTGAAACCATGTGAATTTTCGTGTTCCCAACCTAGTTTCAAGTTTTTCATTACATAAATTGTAATTCCCAAACCCAATTCATTAAATACTCCTACAAATGATATTTTCATGCATAAAAATACTAAAATTCAAACACTTGGAAACTTTTACAAATTTTTAATAGGCATAGAGGAAAGTACAACCACACTATAAAAGATAAGACTCAATTTTTTTTTCTCTAATTAGGACGAGTAAAAACCCCTAAGGGAAAATGTGATGAGAGAGTGATTTTGTTTTTCTTTTTCAAAAACAAATTACGGTAGTATGTAAAGTCAAAAAGTACAACTTATCTCAACCATGAAAGACAAAATATCTACCTCAAAAAAATGTGTTGTAGTTGCCTAAGTTTTTGGGCATTAATAGCTTGGAAATTTGTGCCCTGAACAAGTTGTATGAACTAATTTCTCATTGTAAAATCTCTTCTTGAATTTCTTTCCAAGCTCAGTCGTTTATGTCGGTTTACGTTCCTATAGTAAAAATAGTAATATTTCTCAATTTATCTACCTTATTCAACGTTGAAAATTGTTTTCCTTGCTATAGGAATACTGTTGTATATTTTTGTTGTATGACCTATATTAAATGCTCAGTTTCATTTCTAAAAAATCATGCCACTTCTTAGGAAATGATGCTTCCTACTATTTCCTTGAATTTTTTGTTATCCTTACTACTATATGGTGCATACAAATGCGTGGCAATCCTCTCTATCCAATGTTGTTCAATTCTTCTTGGAAATCATTCCCTATATGCTCTCTCTCTAACTTGTCCTTCTCTTCTCAAAAGGTCAACTTCTCTCTTGATCTCCAAGATCTCTTTGGTGAATGATCATAATGATGCTTTTAATCGCTAGTTTTTGTCTTTTTATTCATGGCAACTACCTCTAAGATCTAATGGTCAATTTTAGATCTTGGACCACTAAGACCAATGGTTTAAAATAAATGCTCATTAATTTCTCATTAAATGAATTTTATTGCACCTTATAGTTCATTTAAATACTTAATGAGACACTTAAATATTTACTCCACTTTATTTCTCATAAATTCACCTTTTAATTAAAAGTCATGAGGTCAATTTGTAATTAAAGGCAATGAGTATTAATTTGTCACAATGGTTTAGGAACTGAAAACATGGTCTCACAAAGAATACAGAGAAATATGCATAAAATTGGAAAAATGGTGATGCAATGGAAGTATCAGCTCTGTATAATCAAATTAAAGAATGATGATACAATACAATAGTCATGCCAGATGCATGAGGAATTAACTTAGTGAACCTCTCACGTAGCACGTGCAATCGTGGGATATTAAAGAATACCCTTAATTTCAGTAGATATTGACTGAGACTATTTTTTGTTGAAACCCCCTCCCAATACCTAAAACCTTCCCCCCACCCCTTTTTATACCCCAATCCTTATAAACAACCCTACCCCCCCAGCATAAACCCCTCATCCCCCCTAATACCTGCAATATATTGGTTCGATTTTGGACAATTTTAAAAGCCACAATATGAACTAATGTGCTATGATATTGGCCAACAAGTGAATTCCCCCATGGCCAGATGCATGAATGCCAAGACAATTCAAATTCCCAGGGAGGTAATTCGAATTGAATAAGTGAGTCTAGCTTAACTGAATGTAAGACACAATGAACACTCAAGTTAACCTTTGATCAAAACCCAAATTGACTCAATTGATCCCTAACTAAAGTCAGAGTGCAATAAATGACTGAGTCTAACTGAAAGTAGCTCAGGAACATGCCACTGCAATCCAACCAACAAGTGGTAGTGCATCAATGACTCCAATGAACCCCAATGAGGTTAAATGAAGTGTAACTGACCATCAGAAGTGGTTGGAAGTGCCCCTATTGAATCCAATTCATTAAATAATAAATTTAATGAATTGAGGCACCTTCACTGCTCTATTTAACTAATTGTAACCATCAATTAGCAACAAAGTGCATTTATGACACTCATATCACCCCCGGAGTGCTCCAGTTAGCCTCCCCGAACGAAGGAGAAGGATTAGTCATCCTCCTTGACTGAAGGTACGCATGGCTATGCTCATGTTGATGTCATACAGTGCTCCTTTGATATCAATTAAGTCAATAAAACTTAGGATAGTGGTTTAACTAGGCCAAATTAACCAAAATGAGTGTGGTGGTAAATGTCTCCAACACCCCCCCCCCCCTTAAGCTATACTTAGGAGAAGTACAAAACATAAAGTGCATAAGAATGCTAGTTCCCCAATAATAAAGGCCATAGGTCACCCTGTCAAATACTGAAACTTAAACAATGCTAAAAAACAAACTAAGTGAGGAAAAGACGAAAAACCCAGTGGGAAAAACCCCCCCTCAAGTTGAACACTGAAAGTAGTTGGATCACCCCGATGAACTGTAAGAACCCCAAATTTTCTGAAAATTTTAAATTTTTTAAATTACATGATATTAATATAAAAGCAGTTAACTAATCATTTAATTAGTTAAAGGTTATCAAATTATTAATAGAATGCATCTATTATTTGCATAGATTGATAGAACAAATATTTTCAGTTTACTAACTTGTTTCTTTTTGCGAACATAAGGTGGGGCTATCATGAACACTGGGCTTACTTAGCTTTCGAGCTAATGTAGAAAGTTCCTTCTGTCCTTTACAGATTACAGGTAAGAAGATTGGCTACTGCAAGTAAAAAAATTCTAGATTCTTATGTACAAGTTTGTTTGCAATTCAAAGTTCAATAAGACATTACTGGCTAAGCACATACCAATGCTTAGTGAGGTAAAATATATTATCTGTTCTTCATTCTAGAAGAGGTAGATTTATAGTTCTTATGATTAATGAACTATTTGATATCTATCATAGTTATCAGTGTCAAAATATCTTTAATAAAGATTGATTACAAGTAGTATATGAAACTAAAAGGTTTAAGTTTAAGAAAGCACAACTACTTTTACTTCATAAAGGGTATGAATATGGGGTTTACAAATTGCTGCAGCTAAAATCAAACTATCTACTGATAGAGATATACTCATCCTGATGCACCAGTTCTTATTTCCATTACCACTGATTCAACATGTACTAAAGCTTATCTTAGGTCTGATGAACAACCTACTGAAAACTAGTTATCATTCTAACCAATAAAAGAATGTACAACATAGAAGTTCCAAGGTCTAACCATTACGTTGATAAACTTTCTCTTAAAAAGGTTTCACATTCATATGTGATAAATTTTAAGTTAAGGACATTTATGCCAGATGATGCATTCATCAAAATATTTAGTTGCCATTTCCTCTTGTAAGCTTTTATCTAACTTAGATGACTATGGAAAAACCATGAAGGTTAACATTATAATACAATAGTTACTATGGTTGAATTTACCACCTCTTTAAGGTGTACCAATAGTATACTCTATAATTATAATATAAATGTTAGTGGAATACTTGTAAAAATAATATTCTTACTTAACCATATGTATTAAACCTCCCTCCTATAATCATGTTACAAATTTATTCTATTAAGACTGTAAGGTGTTAAATGACAGAGTAGTCATCACCTGGATGAACAAGTCATAATCAAGTTCATGACAATTTAGGTTTATAGACTCACTCTAAAGATAACTCTCAAAATCTTTACATTAAACAAACCAAGTTTACATTTAACATCTCAAGTTTGTAAACAAGAGGATGTTAATGCACTTACCACTCTAGATATAGTGCTCTTTATATCAAATGTTTATTAAATAAAATATCATGCTATAAGGCTCTTGCCATGTAATTGGTTGTACTCACGATGAACCTAGTGTTATTATTTGAGTGCATCGCATGGGCGATAATATAATATAACATATGGTAATGATTTGTTAACCATGCATCGGTGGTAAGCTTCCACGATAAGGTTTACATAAAAACTTAACATTTGTTGTAATGTTTCAATAATAGGTTGACTCAGCCGGGATTATGGTTTAACCTTGGAGACAGCTGAAGATTGTCAACATTGGACCTCATGATTAAATCATCGAAACTATTGAAAAGAAACCCACCGTGGAAAATTATTTGCATGGTGACGTGGCTTTGTTTGGGCTGTGTATTGCAGGTTTTAAAAGAGTCTTTCCCATGACCTAACCCATTATCCTCCCTCACCTTTGGGCTCTGGTCCATCGTTCTGTGAGATAAAACCTGCCGCTCTCTCACCTGTGTAAGCTGTGAGTATCTATGGATCCTCCTCCCTAGTTAACTTGCCCCACTGCACCAACGTGAAGGCCGTCTCATGGTGCTTCTGCCCATCACGCATTGCTCGTTTCTCCTGTTTGCTTTTCACTGCCTCCATTTCTAAAGCTTGAACCCTTGAATGTGCCAGTCCTTGCCATTCTCCTTCATTCTATCCAACGAGAGTGGTTCCTCCCTTGGGCATGTTAAGGTTTGAGCTCCACCATTACTGTGCGTTGTTAAAAGGAGTAGCAGCTCGGCTTTAGGGTTTTATCATCTCCTTCAGTTTATGTAACTCGAGGGTTTCCTGCTGTTAGTGTTTCGAAAGTGTAGTAACGTTGTTTCCTTTCCATTGAATGGAAGACTCCTTGCTCATGCTGGTGGTTGGTCATTGCGTTACTGTTTGTGACATTCCACTGCTAAGGTAAAAGAAATATTTTGTTTCCTTTTAAGCTAATACAAATTTCTTTGCCCGAATCTTTTCAGGATCAACTGAAATCCCTTCCTTAGTCACTACATGACCTAAGTACTAGATTTAATCCTTAAAGAAATCGCACTTGCTAAACTTCGCAAAGAGTTGTTGCTCTCGCAACTCTTGTAAAACTATCCTTAAGTGTTCTTTATGTTCTGCTTCATTTTTAGAGTAAATTAGGATGTCATCGATAAATACAACAACAAATTTATCTAAGTATTTATGTATTATATTATTTATTAAACACATAAAGACAATTGGGGCATTGGTAAGCCCAAATGGCATTATGACAAATTTGTAATGTCCATACCTCGTTCTAAAGGCTGTCTTGAAGATGTCCTCATCTTTAATTCTTACCTGATGATATCCTAATCTCAGGTCTATCTTGGACAACACCGTAGCTCCACATAGCTAATCAAACAGATCATCTATGCGGGGCAACATATATCTGTTTTTAATGGTCATCTTGTTTAGTTGACGGTAATCTATGCATAGTCGCATAGTTCCATCTTTCTTTTTGACAAAGATGACTGGTGCTCCCCAAGGGGACACACTAGCTCGAATGTACTTCGTATCTATTAACTCCTTTAGCTGTGATTTTAGTTCATTAAGTTCTAAAATATTCATACGGTACGGAGCTTTTGAGCTAGTTACAGCACCTAGTACCAACTCAATAGTGAAATCCAGTTCCCTCCTAGGAGGTAATCCTAGAATTTCCTCTAGAAAGACATCAGTAAATTCATTTAAAATAGGAATATCCTCTATTTTTAACTTATCTTTTTCAGATTTACTTGCCTCATCTGTAATGGTTACAGCATAGGATTTGCACCCTTTTCTAACTGCTCTTTTAAGTTGTAAGGCAGAAATCTTCCTAATTATAGTTTTCCTAGGAATACCCTTAACTGTTACTGGTAGTTCATTATTATTTACGCACGTAAAGGTTTTATCAAAACAGTTTAAAACTACCTTGTGATGCTCTAGCCAATCCATACCAATCAGTAAATCATACGATCCAAGTGGCAGAACATTAAGCTTAACTGTAGTTTTAAAATCATTCATAAGTAAAGCACATTATTTCACATAACATGTTACTTTCCTTTTTGCCCCAGTGGCTAATTGAACTAACCAGGAACTATCAAACTTTTCTATAGTCAATTTACACTTTTCCACTATCTGAGGTGAAATGTAACTAAGACTAGCCCCTGGATCAATTAAAATAGTTACAGGGGTTTGATTAACCATACCTTCCACTTCCACCATGGAAGTCTGATAGTCAACTTGGAGGTTCTCCAAAGCTGCGTTTATTCTGGGAATAGTCCTCGCAAATTATCCAGTGGTCATTTCATCCTACACGGTGTGAATATTGTTGTTTGAATTTTTTCGATTTGGGAAAACCGAGGCATAGTGTGGGCCATTGAATTCCCAGCACTTAACAGGCTCCTTCCGTTCAAAGTTCTTAGTGAAATTCCCATGATTGTTTGCAGCTTCCTTGCCTTTAAAATTACTGGAATTATTAGAATTATTAGAAGCACCATTTCTATTTACCTGAAATTTCTTACTGTTTGAATAATTTCTGTTCTTATTGTTCTTGAAATTCTTCTGAGGTACAAATTCTTTTTTGTTGAACTCAGGCTGACTGTTGTTTTTCTTAGCCTTCCAGTTGGCTACACCTTCTTTCTTCTTGTTCTGTTCAAAACAGAAATCAGCCTTCCACATGGATTCCTCCAGAGTCTTTGGGTTATCATACTCGATTCTGTCCTTGATGTGATATGGAAAATAACTGAGAAACCACTGCACTTTAGGTTTCTCATCAACTAAATAAGGTACATACATCAACAAGATTAAGAATTTACTATTTAGATCCTTCATAGTCATGGATCCTAACTTTAATTCATAAAATTATTTAGCTCTTTCTTCATAGTATTGTTCGGACATAAATTTCTTCTTGAAGTACCTTTTAAAGGTACTCCAATTCACTTCTTTTTCCTTGATCCCCTTGACTCTTTTAAGATCTTGCCACCATATGTCTGCTTTTCCAGTGAGATTATAGATTGCCATTCTTGCCTTTAGCTGATTCGAATAGTTGTATATCTAAAAATATTTCATCTCGAATAACCAGGACTCTGCTTCCTCCCCTTTTTCAGTCTCTGCGTTGAAAGTTGGGGGATTTATTTTTTTAAACTCCCTGAAAATCTCTTCATATGGTCTATACTTCTTCTTTCTGTCATACAACTCAGCCTCACTACTATCACTAGTAGTGTGATAGTTTGGTTGTTCCCTGAACCCTTCAGATGATGAACTGTTTTCATCTTTAGCAAGTTTCGTCTTTTTAGATCCTTTCTGATGGCTAGCTTCCTCAGATTCAAATCTTTTGCTCCTCCCTTCATTCTGAAATTTTTCCATCAATATTTGGTTCAACTCTTCTTGAGTCTTCAAAATCCTTTCATTGTCCTTCTTGAATGATTCCATTTTAGTCTTCAATTCCTTTATAGTATGCATCAGTTCTGAAGAGTGAGCAGTTACCTATTCTAACATAGGTTCTCTGGACATTTGTCTTGTCTCAGTGTTTGGAGACTTCTCTTCAGCATATTCTCCTAGCTTCTCCATACCTGCCTGTTAGATTCAAATAAAGAAATTTTATGTTCTTTACATAAAACAAAATACAGGTTAGTACATTATTTTTGTTGTTCTGTGGAAACTAGTTGGGCCACATTCAGGCCTAGTATTTGAACCATGCTCTGATACCACATTTCAGAACCCCAAATTTTCCGAAAAATTTAAAATTTTTAAATTACATGATATTAATATAAAAGCAGTTAACTAATCATTTAATTAGTTAAAGGTTATCAGCTTATTAATAGAATGCATCTGTTATTTTCATAGATTGATAGAACAAATCTTTTCAGTTTACTGACTTGTTTCTTTTTGTGAACATCACGGGGGCTTCATTTGTTGGCCAATATCCTATCACGTTAGTTCATATTGTGGGTTTTAAAATTATCAAAAATCGATCCAATATATTGCAGGTATTGGGGGGATGAGGGGTTTAAGGTGGGGGCGGGTAGGGTGGTTTATAAGGATTGAGGTATAAAAAGGGGTGGGGAGGATGTTTTAATTATTGGGAGGGGGTTTCAACAAAAAGAGTTTGGGTCAATATCTCTCAAAATTAAGGGTATTATTTAAAATCACACGATCACACGTGCTATGTGAGAGGTTCACTAAGTAAAGTCCCCGTGGCGAACATAAGGTGGGGATGTCATGAACACTGGGCTTACTTAGCTTTTGAGGTAATGCAGAAAGTTCATTCTATCCTTTACAGATTATAGGTAAGAAGATTGGCTGCTGCAAGTAAAAAAATTCTAAAGTCTTATGTACAAGTTTGTTTTCAATTCAAAGTTCAATAAGACATTACTAGCTAAGCACATACCAATGCTTACTGAAGTAAAATCTATTATCTATTCTTCATTCTAGTAGAGGTAGATTTATAGTTCTTATGATTACTGAACTCTTTGATATCTATCATAGTTATCAGTGTGAAAAGATCTTTAATTAAGATCGATTACAAGTAGTATACGAAACTAAAATGTTTAAGTTTAAGAAAGCACAACTACTTTTACTTCGTAAAGGGTATGAATATGGGGTTTACAAATTGCTGCAGCTAAAATCAAACTATATACTGATAGAGATATACTCATGTTGATGCACCAGGTCTTATTTCCATTACCACTGATTCAACATGTACTAAAGCTTATCTTAGGTCTGATGAACAACCTACTGAAAACTAGTTATCATTCTAACCAATAAAAGAATGTACAACATAGAAGTTCCAAGGTATAACCATTACGTTGATAAACTTTCTCTTAAAAAGGTTTCAAATTCATATGTGATAAATTTTAAGTTGAGGACATTTATGCCAGATGATGCATTCATCAAAATATTTAGTTGCCATTTCCTCTTGTAAGATTTTATCTAACTTAGATGACTATGGAAAAACCATGGAGGTTAACATTGTAATACAATAGTTACTATGGTTGAATTTACCACCTCTTTAAGCTGTACCAATAGTATACTCTATAATTATAATATAAATGTTAGTGGAATACTTGTAAAAATAATATTCTTACTTAACCATATGTATTAAACCTCCCTCCTATAATCATTTTACAAATTTATTCTATTAAGACTGTAAGGTGTTAAATGACAAGGTAGTCATCACGTGGACGAACAAGTCATAATCAAGTTCATGACAATTTAAGTTTATAGACTCACTCTAAAGATAACTCTCAAAATCTTTACATTAAACAAACCAAGTTTACATTTAACATCTCAAGTTTGTAAACAAGAGAATGTTAATGCACTTACCACTCTAGATATAGTGCTCTTTATATCAAATGTTTATTAAATAAAATATCATGCTATAAGGCTCTTGCCATGTAATTGGCTGTACTCACGATGAACCTAGTGTTATTATTTGAGTGCATTGCATGGGAGATAATATAATATAACATATGGTAATGATTTGTTAACCATGCATCGGTGGTAAGTTTCCACGATAAGGTTTACGTAAAACCTTAACATTTGTTATAATGTTTCAATAATAGGTTGACTTGGATGGGATTATGGTTTAACCTTGGAGACAGCCGAAGATTGTCAACATTGGACCTCTTGATTAAATCATCGAAACTATTGAAAAGAAACCCACCGTGGAAAATTATTTGCATGGCAACATGGCTTTGTTTGGGCCGTGTATTGCAGGTTTTAAAAGAGTCTTTCCCATAAACTAACTCATTATCCTCCCTCACCTTCGGGCTCTGGTCCATCATTCTGTGAGAGAAAACTGGCTGCTCTTTCACCTGTGTAAGCTGCGACTGTCTATGGCTCCTCCTCCCTGGTTAACTTGCCCCACTGCACCAACGTGAAGGTCATCTCATGGTGCTTTTGCCCATCACGCGTTGCTCGTTTCTCCTGTTTGCTTTTCACTGCCTCCATTGCTAAAGCTTGAACCCTTGACTGTGCCAGTCCTTTCCATTCTCCTTTAGTCTATCCAACGAGAGTGGTTCCTCCCTTGGGCATGTTAAGGTTTGAGCTCCACCATTACTGTGCGTTGTTGAAAGGAGTAGCAGCTCGGCTTTAAGGTTTTATCGTCTCCTTCAGTTTATGTAACTCGGGGGTTTCTTGCTGTTAGTGTTTTGAAAGTGTAGTAATGTCGTTTCCTTGCCATTGAATGGTAGACTCCTTGCTCGTGCTGGTGGTTGGTCGCTGCGTTACTGTTTTTAACATTCCACTGCTAAGGTAAAAGAAATATTTCATTTCATTTTAAGCTAATATAAATTTCTTATATATACATTTCCTTGTTTTTAATGTAAATTAACAGCTGAACTTATGTTTGTTTTGCAGATACGATCTGCTTCTCCGCTCTTTCTGCACAAGGAGTATGGGGTTTGCAGCAATAAGGGGCCACGGTAAGCCCTAGTTTCTCCATGGCTCATCCACCTTGTGTAAACCCTTATGGGGTAATTAGGGATTGGTCGTTGCAGCCTGTTAAACCCTCCTGGCTTTTAGTTGCTTGTTTGCTATTTAACATCCTTTGGTTAAGACCCTAGCTCTATTGCAGGGCTCTTAGGCTTCGGCTGTGAGTGAAAGAAAAAAATTTGTGAACATTACTGTGTTTATATTAAAAGAATAGGCTGTAAGCCTTCCTGCATAAAATTCTCAGTATGGCCGTGGGTTAATATTACGGCACTGGGTTTTACAGTCATTGTTTTTGTATATTCGAAATGATAGGGTTTTTACCCTAAGTTATTATACAAGTATTAATTACTGTAATTATTTTTCTGCATTCCCCCTTACTTATATTATTGAAGTTTCAAATGCTTACTTATGTTTAAATTAAAACTACGACTGTGAGTAAAATAATATTAGTTCCACTGTTTGTTGATTTACTTGTATAAATTGGATTTTATAAGGGTTTAACCCTATTTGGCAGTGAAGAAAATAACTCTGTTCCTTTTAAATTACTGTTAAGTTGAAAAGTGCCTCTGAAATATTAGTGTTACTAGTTATATTTTTAGTATGTAATTAAGGTCGATAAAAGAGCATCCTGTACATCTGTTGTTTACTTCTTGTACAAAATGCATTTGATTTGTTTACTATTTAAAGGTATTATTATTAGGGTTTCTGTTTCTATTTATAATTTTCCTTTCTTATAAATAAGAATTTGTAATTATTGATATATTGTTTATACCCTTCAATTATATAGATTCCTTACAAATAAAAGAATTACTGGAAATGATATACTGCACGGAAAACAGTTTTATCTATAAACATAAACAACTATCAGTAAAAACAAATATTCCTTCTGATGATAAGTAAAGAAACATTCGTCTAATTTATAATCTCATCATACATCTTTTTTAATTCTACCCCTGTGCTAGAGTACGGTCTGGTAAACCCAGATGTGGAAAAACACAGTGGGTCTTTATTATTCATCAACGGATTCAATTACTGCTAAACTAAAACATTTACATCACTAACCAGCTAAATCTTCTGTTATATGATACAAGCATAATATTCATCCATTCACATTTATTAAAACAAAAATAGTTAAGTGACAGAACCTGCTTAAGCTTGGGACAACAACAACAATGGGAGGTCGTTCCTCCCTACCAACTCCTGGAGAGCACTCAAACAGTGACTCCTCAAGACCCCCAAGCTTGCTCTAGTCTCCCTGGCTGGAACTAGGTGCAGCAATAGTCAGATACTAGTCTTCAAACTCAGTATTAGTCCAGAACTTATCAGTAGTTCTCCCAGCTAATAATCTGTAATAACCAAGTTACTGCAGCATTCCTCTCAGAACAACTTCCTTACTATTTTTCCTTTTTCCCCAAAAATTAATTTCCTGAATAGCATTCCACCTAAATGTTTATTCTCTGGAAAATATCTGAGCAGCCTCAGCTCTATTCATTAGGTACTTTTAAAAGATTGCTTAGGTCTTTTTGGGTTAATTGTCATTTAATGAGCCACCTGCTCTGATCCCACTTTCTTGGGGGATCATGACCCCAAATATAGGGAATTTGCCACCTGCAACTTAGGAAGTGTTTGAGGATGCTGCCACTTGTATTTTTCCCTCCACCTAGTTCCATCCACCAATTAGACCAATAACCTCTTTTTAACAGCTCTCCCATGCTGTTGACTCCACAATTTATTTATTGATAATAAAATATTTTGAATTACATTCCACTTCTGTTGACTCTGCTGAGTGATCAGTTCCTACTTAGCATTAAATTTAACATAATGTCTCAGGAATATAATTAAAACAATTAACATTATTTTACAAAATTGGGGTATGTGACATGAACTCACCCCCAACAGTGAATGGAGGTAAGTGAACTTATTTTCTGAAAAGATCTTGGTGAAGATTTCTGCAATTTGGTCATCAGTCGGGTAGTATTGTAGAATTATGGTCTTGTCATGGACTAGCTCCCTAATATAGTGCATGTGTATCTCTATATTCTTGGTCCTCTTCCTAGTAACTGGATCTGTGGATATCTTAATAGCACCTTGATTGCCACAAAAGAGGACAGTGGACAAAGTACTACCAAGATCAAACTCTGAAAGAATGCCTTGCAACCAAACAACTTGGATGCAAGCATTCACCGTTCCTCGATACTCATCCTCTTCTAAAGTAAATTCTATTGCGGCTTGCTTTTTGCTAGACCAGCAAATGCGGCCACCACCAAACATGAAGACATATCTAGAAGTTGATTTCCAATCAATAGAATCACCCTCCCACTTGGAATCTCTGTATCCAACCAGCTCTAGCTCAGAGTCTACAGCATAGTGAATGTCATAGGTCCTTCCCTAAATGTACTGGAGGATTCTCTTGTTAGAATAATCAACCCATAGTTACCTACCTTAGGCATTAATTAATCTGTTTTTGTCTTACTTTCCTAGTTTCCAATATTCCACGCTATGCAAGTTGTCTTCCACATGCCATAGTCAAACCTGCTAAAACTGAGTCATGGAGTGCTTGGGAAACCTCCTGGAATCCATATTTAGAATATCTAGTTTATTCCAGATCCTCCCTAGTGCATATCTGCTTTTTCTACTAAGTTGTCTGCTTTATTGATATTTATGGCAAAAGGGAAAGTAAGACTAGGTGTAGTTGAATTTTTTTTTCCCTCATCATCCTCCATTCTTTTCTCATAATAAAAGCATGTATGAGTTGAATTTCCATCACTTATTATCTTTTCTACTTGACTTTTCCAATTCGTGAGCCTCTAGGAAGTTTTGGAAACTGCTTTATGCACCTATGGGGGATTTGACTAGATTTAGTAAGCCTACTTTTCGACTATTTCAAATGGCATCCTTATGCATTCCAATATCTCATGTAATTATATATTGAAGTAGCCTATGACTTCATAATGTTGGCTATTGTACACTTATTCAATAGATATTAGTGTTATGCTCCAATTTCAGTCTCCTTTGTGTGTAAATTTGCATGTTTGATTAGCAATTTTGTGAGTGCAATTGTTCTATCACATGGGTTCAATTTACACATGGTATCAAAGCCTTTGTATATTTATTTCTCTCATTCCATATTGCTATTATAGGTTTGACATATTGACTCGGAGCTATTCTGCTGACTGAAGGGATAGTTTCTGAACTATGGATCAATCTCAGAAGATCATCTTGCTCCATTTAATTTGTTTGAATGGAAAGAAAATATGGAGATAATATTGAGAGAGAAAGGTCTCTATAGGGAAACTATGGCAACTGAGATAGAGCCCAATGTAGCTGCAGAGAAAATTAAATGGCACAACAGGAGGGATGAGGCATATGGTCTTCTGTGTCTGAGCATATCCAAAGATCTCCTCTTCCATCTTGATGGATTGAAATCACCTAATGAAGTGTGGGAGAAGCTTGTATAGATTTTTAGTAAGACAGATGATATGAGAGGACATCAAATCAAGAATGAATTGATCTCTTTTTCTCCCAGCAGCTTCGAATCCCTGCAACTCTACTTTACCAAGCTTAAAGCCCTTGTTTTGCAGCTAAAATAATGTGGAATTGAAAAGAAGGAGGAGCAACTAGTTTTGGCCATACTCTCAAAGCTTCACCCTAACTATTCAGTGTTTTTTTCTACCTTCCATGCCACCAAGTTGACAGCTCGAGCCTGGAAGATTCCTAATCTTGCAGAGTTCATAGAATCCCTCACACAAGAACAAGATAAACTGGTGATGATGGGCACCATCAAACCTTCCAATGACTGATATTTGGTTGCCAGATATTCAAGGGTGGATTCAAAAGGCAATAAGAAAGCTAAGAATACACCTGATAAAAAGAGAGACAAGATCAAGTCTCAAGAGGAGCCCCAAGGCTCCAAGAAGAATTTCAAGAAGCATAAGAACAAAGGAGAAATGAGCAAGTGTGCATACTTTAGTAAGGGTTATCATCCTGAAAGCTCCTGCATGAAGAAGCAAATTGACATGTTGTTACGGAGAGAAATTCCTATGGATTGGGGTACCACAACTAACAGCTAGACTCCAGAAATCAATCTTTCCCAATATGCAATAGAAATAAAATGTCTAACACTAAAGGATCGAACCTCGTACCTTATTCCAGACGGTTGAAGTAGATCCCCGTTGAGCTTTCCAATCTTCAGCTTGAATTGATGTAATACTTCCTCAACAATAAGTAAACATTACAAGCATATTATATTTCATGGTGTTAGATCTATTCTAGCATATATAATCAATAATGTATAAGCATTTGACATATTCCAATGGATACAATATTCATTCAAATACACATTACTAGACAGGAAAAGATATTTCTAATAATATGAATCAGAGATTACAAGTGACAACCTCTGACGGCACGTCTGTGAACCGAAGAAACTGAATCCCCCACTTGGGCCTCCACCACCTCAATCCTCCATCACTTAGATAGCAAGCTCACTAGCAAAAGGAAAGATTGGGAAGAACACAACAGTGATCCAAGGGACAAAGGGATGCAGACTCAAGCATAAGTTCTGGCAACAATGGACTATAGTTTCGTTACTCTCAATTCTCTCTTATGCTTTCAATGTCTCAATGGGTTCCTTATATAGCTTTTCAAAGGGATACTGAAAGGTCGAATCCGTGCGATCTCAAGGCATATGGAAGGCTAGGACTCATATGAGTCGGATCCAAGTCAAGGAATGCTCCAAAAGTATTTGGATTATGTACACATCCCAATGTACGTGACTATAGATGGAATATCCACGTATGTACGCGGTTATCAGGGAAAAAGCTGTGTATATCACTTTTCTTATGTTTTTTAGGGATGATCAAGGACACATCAAAAGACAAAAAGTGGTCCATAGGGGCTAATGAGTCTGCAGCGGGACAGGAGAAGGCTATATGTGTGATTCACCTAGTGTGGTGAAATCCTCTATAACAGATGCCCCCTAATGTATGAGATCAGAGGGGTTATACAATGGCCGAAATACATTATAAGTCCATCCCAGAAGTGAAGTGATGAAGGTACCCAAATGGAATACCAACCACCCAATTAGTATAGTACAATAATACAACTCTGCATATAACTGCAAATACATATAGCAGTCCCGGATACATAAGAATACAATGGCCATGAATAGGCATGAAACATGATAACACATATGTGGTCATCGCCACGTACAATATACTGTTAGTTTTTTAACATTTAAGCTAGCATTATGTTAATATCTTTTCACTGAGAGAATAACAAGCACAACAATCACATAAGCACATCACAAGAGACAAGAGACACAAAGCTTTTAAGAGGGGAAACCATAAATGGAGAAAACCCCTTAACTTCCTCTAAGATAGTATCACCACAAGATGTGATCCCAAAACAGTAAGATGACCTCCTAACACAATAGCAGCCTTCTGTCTTCTGTCAAGCCAAAGATTTCCTTCTCCAAAAGTGCGCCACACTTGAGAGAGCAAGAGAGCTAAGTCACAAGTGATAAATAGAGAGACTCACCCTCTCTATTTATATTAGTCCGTTGAATTGAAGTGCACTCAACCTAATAATTACTACTCGAGCCTACACCTTAATTAGTGTATAATAACTCAAGTGCCCCTAAACTGGGGGGGCTTACCTAATGACTTGATATGACTTGTTTACATTATTAATCCTCCCGATCGGAACATCGGGGCATGACCACATGACTCAAATACACAATAGAAACATCCCGTAATAAACATCGGGTTACAATATATGAAATATATAGAAGAATACATTCCGAAGTTACATATACCTCAACACTCCCTCTTAACTAGGAAGGTATTCTTTCGACACAATTTTTCAGCACTGGTCTTCTTCTCTGCATCAACTGGAACATCTTCATCTTTGAGTCATCTTCATCTTCAAGTCATCTTCGTCTTCAAGTCATCTCTCGATCTGGATCATCATAAAATGGCATCATTGGATCTAGATCATCACCCGATCTGGATCAACATCACTGGACTGGATCTGGATCATCACTCGATCTGGATCACTACTGCTGGATTTGGATCATCACGCGATTTGGATCTCTCGGAGTCATCATAACTGGATCTGGATCATCACTCGATCTGGATCTCCACTGGTCATCATCATGTGTATACTATCTCGTCATCGGAAGTTCTACAGAGCCATCCCTTTTTCATGCTGGATGTACCATCTACTCAGAGCTAGTCCTTTTTCATACTAGATGAGCCTTCACAGAGCCAGCCCTTTTTCATGCTGGATGTGGCATCCACATAGAGCTAGTCCTTTTTCATACTAGATGTATCTTCTCAGAGCTAGTCCTTTTTCATACTAGATGAGGCATCATAGGGTTGGTCCTTTTTCATACCAGATGTGGCATCACAGGGCTGGTCCTTTTTCATACCAGATGTGGCATCCACACAGAGCTAGTCCTTTTTCATACTAGATGTGTCTTCTCAGAGCTAGTCCTTTTTCATACTAGATGAGGCAT
>LPNX010197229.1:253174-350893 GCA_001517045.1 Pseudotsuga menziesii
GTACACCTAACAATCAATGCAAATGCATTGTTTCCATGAAAACAGGGTATGCGTACTACGTGTAATGCACAATTTTTTCTTCAAATGCTAAATGAAAATTTCCCTATATGAAGTCCTAACTATTATTCCAAAGCAAATCTAGATCTAGTGCAAGTACAATGCAAAATGCAAAATGCAATGCATGATGATAAGCAAATGTTTTGTATTTTTTGAAAATAAAGAGATACAAAAAGCAAAAGAATGATTCTACCCACCCCAGACTCTGCAAGCACACATAAACAACATTCCAGCAAAGAACTAAGGTAAAAGGACTCTAATGCACTAATCTCAAACAAAAAATCAAAATGCCATGACAAGAACTTTCCTAAAAGAAAAAATTTAGGCTAAAAAAAATGTTTCTAGTCAGAAACAGAGGTATTAACATACTCAGGCAATGCCAAAGGAGACTCAGCAGCTAATAGAATTCACCCAGCAATCCACTATCTTCCACAAAAAGGTAAAAACCAGGGTATACGCGACTATGCGCAGTGAACCCGCATGTATACACGGAAATCCCAGGGGAAACCGCGTGTATACGTGACTGTAAGTCACAAACCCGCGTACAGGAAGAAAAATATGCACAAATCAAAGGCAAACAGACAGGCTGAGACTAAATTCACACCAATCAGGCTCTACCAGGCATACATGCCCCCATACCCGACACAGAAAGAAGAGAGAGAGAGAGCAATTCAAATACATTGAATGCCAAGAAATAAACCCCCAAAGGACAATTACTAGGAACTCCCCAACAGAGTCACCAATTCTGTTACAGAGAGAAATTCCTATGGCTTGGGGTACCACAACAGATAGCTAGACTCTAGAAATCAATCTTTCCCAATATGCAATAGAAATAAAATGTCTAACACTAAAGGATCGAACCTCGTACCTTATTTCGGATGGTTGAAGTAGATCCCCATTGAGATTTCCAATATTCATCTTGAATTGATGTAATACTTCCTCAACAATAAGTAAACAATACAAGCATACTATATTTCATGGTGTTAGATATATTCTAGCATATATAATCAATAATGTATAAGCATTTGACATATTCCAATGGATACAATATTTATTCAAATACACATTACTTGACAGGAAAAGATATTTCTATTAATATGAATCAGAGATTACAAGTGACAACCTCTGATGACACGTCTGCGAACTGGAGAAACTGAATCCCCCACTTGGGCCTCCACCACCTCAATCCTCCATCACTTAGATAGCAAGCTCACTAGCAAAAGGAAAGCTTGGAAAGAACACAATAGTGATCCAAGGGACAAAGGGATGCATACTCAAGCATAAGTTCTCGCAACAATGGACTATAGTTTTGTTACTCTCAATTCTCTCTTATGCTTTCAATGTCTCAATGGGTTTCTTATATAGCTTTTCAAAGGGATACTGAAAGGTCGAATCTGTGCGAGCTCAAGGCATATGGAAGGCCAGGAGTCATATGAGTCGGATCCAAGTCAAGGAATGCTCCAAAAAGATTTGAATTATGTACACATCTTGATGTATGCGACTATAGAGGGAATATCTGCATATGTACACGGTAATCAAGGAAAAAACTATGTATATCACTTTTCTTATGTTTTCAAGGGATGATCAAGGACACATCAAAAGACAAAAAGTGGTCGATAGGGGCTAATGAGTCTGCAGTGAGACAGGGGAAGGCCATACAATGTGTGATTCACCTAGTGTGGTGAAATCCTCTATAACACATGTTGACCCAACTCTTAGAGAAGAATAACATCTCCCTTACTGATTACTTAAAGAAGAGGGAAGGAGGATCAAATTCAGAGGACATAGAGAGAGTACATGCATTGGTTTCTTGCACATCAAGCTCACCTATCTTCATCATAGAATCTAAAGCTTCAAGACATATGGTTTCGACCAAGGAGGCATTCTACTCTCTTGACATGTTGAAAGGTCCACCAATAGTGCTGGGAGATTACTCTCTCGCTAACAATTTGGGGAAAGGAAGGATTGATCTTGACCATGGTAAGTTCAGTGATGTATTATATGTTCTAGGTCTTGCTTCTAGCCTCTTGTCAGTGTATCAGATGACTCACACAGGGTCTCCAAAGAAGGTCATTTTCTCCCCTGATGATGTTGAGATCACAGAGATCTCAAATGGTAAAGTCATTGCAGAAGGAGTTGTAGATCACACTTCGAAGGTATACATGTTTTCACATTTTCTACCCTACTCAAACCCCTCTTCTCTTTTGATTCATTCTAATTAGGAAAGCAAGATTTCACATGAAATATTTGGCCATATTAAATATAAGTTTTTTTTTATCTAAGTGAAAAAGAAATGGTCATAGGGTTACCAAAGATTAAGTTTTCCAAGGGAGTCTGTCAAGGTTGTATCCTAGGAAAACACCCAGAGCATAAATTTGAGAGAGATAGTCATGAGAGAAGCTTTGCACCCTCTTGATTTGATCCATAGTGATGTTGTTGGTCCATTTCCTCATATGTCAATGATTCAATCCAAATATGCATTGACCTTCATAGATGGATTTTCCAGGTATTGTTGGGTTTACATCCTGAACCATAAGTCTGAAGTTTTTGGCCTCTCCAAAGTCTTTATGGCTTTGGTTGAAAACCAGTCTAGGAGAAAACTCAAGATCCTCAGATATAACAATGGTGGTGAGTATGTCAAGTCTAATTTCTTTTAGTATTTTGAATATGTAGGTATTCAGATGCAACATTCAATTCCTTACACACCACATCAAAATGGTGTTGCTGAGAGAAAGAACAGATCACTAAAGGAGATGGCAACCTATATGATGGAGGCTAAGACTTTGCCACCAAAATTTTGGGCCGAGGATATAAACTATGCATCCTATACCTAGAATAGGGTGCCTCATAAACATCTTGATGTTATGAGTCCTTTCGAAGCATGGAGTGGGCACAAGCCAAATGTGACCCATTTCAGGATTTTTAGCTCAAAGGCTTGGGCTAGAATTCCAACATAAAAGAGGAAGGCTTTGCAGCCCCAAAGAAAAGAATTCCTATTTGTTCGGTATTATGAAGATTCAAAATGGTACAGGTTGATCAAATTGAGCACAAACAAATCCTTCATTGAAAGGAGTGTTCAGTTCCAAGAAGAGCCTTTAGCAGTAGTTGAAGTTGGAGAGTCTTCTTCATCTCCATGAGACCTTTGCACTAGTAGCAAAGATGGACTCCATCAGGCTAGACTTAGCCATTGCAGCTTCAAAGCAGTGGGAGGTACATCACATGGATGTGAAGTGTGTTTTCCTGAATGGAGATATTGATGAATATATTTACATGAAGCAGCCTCAAGTATTTTCTACTAATCCATCTTTTGTGTACAAGTTAAAGAAATCATTGTATGGGCTCAAGCAAGCCCATAGGGCTTGGTATGCCAAGATTGATGGCTTTCTGTTGTCATTGAGTTTTGTTCGATGCAAGTCTGATCCTAATGTTTATTTGAAACTGATTCATGGTTCTTTGATGATTATTGTATTGTATGTGTATGACCTTCTAATTACAGGAAGTTCAAAGAAATAAATTGCCTCCTCGAAGGATGCAATGAACCATGCATTTTCTATGACTAATTTGGGGTTGTTGAGCCAATTCTTGGGTCTCTTAATTTCTCAATCCCAACATAGAATAAAGGTACATCATTCCAAGTATGCTTTAGATTTTCTAAGAAAGTTCAACATGAAATATTGCAATCCAAGCAAGACTCCCTTCCTTTCAGGAGTTAAGCTTGAAGAAGCAAGTTCTTCTCCTATGGTAAATAATACACTGTATAGGCAATTGATTCGGTGTTTGTTGTACCTTACACACACTCGACCTGATATTTATTATGAAATAAGTGTGGATTCAACATACATGGATAAGCCTAGTGATATCCATCGGAGAGAAGCCAAAAAGATCCTTAAATTTGTTTAGGGAACAAGAACTCATGGGATCTTCTAGAAAGAAAAATATGATCTTGATTTGATTGGGTTTACTGATAGTGATTGGGAAGATGACAACACAGATCAAACGTCAACATATGGATATGTGTTCATGCTTGCTGAAGTACCAATAAAATAGTCAAGCAAGAAACAGAGTGCCATAGCACTCTCATCTAAAGAAGCAGAGTACATAGGAGTTCTAAATGCAACAACTCAATGTTTATGGCTGTAGGGGATACTTGGTGAGTGTGGATTCGAATCATATTTTTCAACTATTATCTATTGTGATAATAAAAGTACCATTCTAATATGCAATGATCTAGTTTAGAGATAGAGAACCAAACACATTGAGATCCATATGCACTACATCAGACAGCTTGTGCATGATGGCACCATTCACCTACTCTCCTGTGCATCTTCAGAACAAGTAGCAGACATATTCACCAAAGTTTTTTGTGAGAATACATTCAACAATCTCAAATAATTGTTGGGGATTACTGATCATGCTATGAATCATGATTTATGACAATATTTTCAAATTTTGTTTTACTTTCCATGTTTAAGGGAGGATTTTCCCACTGGATTTTTGCCTCTTTCCTTGGTTAAATGGACATGCAGTATGTAAAGGGTGACTAAGCCTTGTTGCTAGGCCCTATATTTTTATGATATTTACTCATAAATTTAAGCTTAAGGGGGGGTTTTATAATAATCAACCCATAGCTACCTACCTTAGACATGAATTAATCCATTTTTGTCTTATTTGCCTAGTTTCCAATATTCCACTCTATGCAAGTTATCTTCCACATGCCATAGAAGTCAAAATTGATAAAACTAAGTCATGGAGCTCTTGGTAAACCTCCTAGAATCCATATTTATCATATTTAATGTATTCCAGATCCTCCCTAGTGCATATCTGCTTTTTCTTCTAAGTTGCCTGCTTTATTGAGATTTATGGAAAAAGGGAAAGTAAGACTAGGTATAACTGACTTGTTTTTTTCCCTCATCATCCTCCATTATTTTTTCATAATAAAAGAATTTATGATTTTTATTTCCATCACTTATTATCTTTCCTAATTTACTTTTCCAATTCATGAGCCTCTAGGTAGATTTGGAGATGGCAATACGCACCTATGGGGGATTTGACTAGATTTAGTAAGACTACTTTTTGACTATTTCGAATGGCATCATTATGCATTATAATATCTCATGTAATTATATATTGCAGTAGGATATGACTTCATATGGTTGGCTATTGTACACTTATTCAATAGAGATTAGTGTTATGCTTCAATTTCAGTCTCCTCTGTGTGTAAATTTGCATGTTTGATTAGCAATTTTGTGAGTGCAATTGTTCTATCGCTTGGGTTCAATTTCCACACCTATTGGATGACTTACAATGAATAAAATGGGGCTTATGCATGTATCTTGATACATCATTCATGGCATAACATATACCAGGCCGAGAATGAGTCAAGTACAACCAACTACCAATCAGTTGTCGATAAATAGTGCAGTCCATGGGAGGTGTGCTTTTTCCTTCTTCAAGGTTGATCCCTGAAAGGAAAGGTAATGGAGAAGCTCTACATTCAGCCATGTTAAACTTGACTAATAGGGTTGATATGTATTTGTACTGAGTGACCATTATCCCATCAGAATTTTGCTCAATTTCGAGCCCCAAAAATTGTTTTAAGAGCCCCTAATTGCTCATTTCAAATGCATTGTGGAGAGTACTTTTGATGACTGAAATAGAATCAATTGTGATACCTATGATCAGTAATTCATCAAAATATAAAACAATAATAATCAAATGACCATCAGACTATTGTATATACACATTTGTATCTGATCTACACCTTTGGAAGTTTTGCGAGAGAAGGAAGGCATTGATCTTGGAATACCACTCTCTTGGGGCCTTTTTTAACCCATATAATGACTTATTTAGCTTGCAAAAAAAATATGGATGAGAAATGTATCCCTAGGGATGCTTCATGTATATATCCTCCTGAAGATATCCATGTATAAAGGCTGAATTAACATCCATATGATGCACTTCCCAGTGCTTAGATGCTGAAATTGCCAAAACAAGGCGGATGGAGTCCATTTTTGCAACCGGTACAAAAGTCTCATGGTAATCCACATATTAGACATAGGAGAAACCTTTTTCCACCATAATTTCCTTATATTTGCAGGTGCTTCTATATTCAGCAACCTTAGTCTGAAACACCCACTTGCTTTGAACAAATATTTTTCCCAAAGGAACAGAAACTAGCTCCCAAGTAGTGTTTTTCTAAAGATAATTCATCTCTTCATCCATGGCAACTTGCCATCTCGAATACTCCTGAGCATGGTATTAGGACATAGGGTATGAAATTATCATCAAATAAAAATATTCAGACATAAAATAATTAGTACAAGAGAGCACAATACCCGCTCTCTGGAAATCAGACCGGGTTCTCCTTGGATCATCCAGATTTTCAATGTTATCTCCTACAGAGGAGAGTATCTGTCAGGCCCAAGTTGGGAGATGATTTTATACTTTAGGTTCTGATTCAGCATTTGATTTTTACTGTACATTGATATCAAAAATCATAGGATCCAAATCAGGGTCATCACCCCCAATTTCACCATCCAAAAATTCAATAGAATAGGATGGAAATTCAACAATTTTCTCCTTCACTAGTTCCACCTCCTAAAAAAGCTCATCGAACTTGGCACTCCTTTTGATGATGATCTGTTTTGTTTTAATATCTAGTAGCTTGAAACCTTTTGATTCATCAGGATACCCAATAAATAGACATTCTATGCTTTGTGGTTGCAAAGCCCTCCTTTTATCAAGTGGAATTCGGGCTCATGCAGTGGACCCAAACACCTTCAAATTCAACACATCCGGCCTGTGTCTGAAGTATGCTTCGAAAGGGGCCTTACCTTTCATGGATGAGTGTGTAACTATGTTATAAATATATGCTGTAGGATTCATGGATTTAGACCACAAATTTGCAGCCAACTTCTTTGATTCCAACATACAGTTGGTCATCTCCTTGAGAGACCGATCTTTCCTCTCCGGTACACCGTTCTGTTGGTGAGTGTAGGGAACTGAATGCTAGACCTGAATACCAATTTTGGAGCATATATATAGTAACTCATTTCTGACATACTCACCATTATCATATCTCAAGATCTTGATCTTTTGGCTAGATGAATTTTCAATCATGGCCTTCAGTTCAGTGAATTTTTCACAGACTTCGGACTTCTTTTTTAAAAAGAAGACCCATGTGTACCTGGAAAAATCATCAATGAAAATTAGAAGATACCTTGATCCATTCATGGATGTGATAGGCATGGGACCACTGATATCAGAATGTATTATTCCCAATATGCATGATGCTCATCTTTCCTTCCCCCCATCGAACTTATGCTCAGGGTGCTTTCCAACAACACAGCCCTTGCAAATTCCAGTGGTTTCCTTGATGACCGTGAGGCCTTCAACCATAGAGTTTTTCTATAATGGATACAAGTATTTGAAGTTGAGATGGCCGAACTTCTCATTCCATAGTCTACTAACTTCATTTCCATGAGTCAGCAATGCGATGGGCTTTGCATTCGCCATAAAATGGGAGAACTCATAGGCTTTTGCATCATGGTTTCCAAGGCCGTTTGCTACAAGTTTCCCAGATGCAAGTTATATGATCTCTGCATAATTTGGGCTAAAGAATACTCTCTTGGGAACTCCCATATGTTTCATTTTATAAACACTAATGAGGTTTGATTCCAGAGATGGTACATACAAAACATTTAAAAAATCACCAATGTCAAGATCTACAGTACCTTGTCCTTCTAAAATGATGGTGGAGTCATCTCCCATGTGGATGGGAATGGATTTGCCTATATCCAATGATGAGAAGGAGTCCCTTTTGGCCATCATGTGGTTCAAAGCTCTAGAATCTATCAAGAGTGCGTTGGAATTTGAAGTCCTTTCCATGAGGGTATGACCTCTTTCATGTTGTGGTTCCTGATCTTGCTGATCTCTCCTCCGAAAGATTTTTGGAAGATTGATGTGATTTATCTCAAGGAGAGAGGTAGCTTCATCAAGTTTATTTTTCATGCAGGCATGTTCAGGGTGGAAGCCCTTCCCGCAGTATGAAAACTTGACTTTTTCCTTTCCATGATGCCCTTTTCCTTTGTTTTTCTTTGAGCCGGAAGACTCTTCATGCTGCTGGTTTTCAACTTTAGGATTAGGAGCTTTGAATTTAGTTTTTGGGTTCTTCTACTGCTTTCCTTTACCCTTTATATCTTTGGGCCTTGCGACATGGATGGCTTGATCATGGGAGGATATGATGATCCCCATCTAGACAAGCTTATCATGTTCACTTGTTAGAGACTCAATGAAGGCATTGAGTGAAGGCATATTCCATGCAGGGGTTGTGAGATTCCCCACACGAAATGTAGAGACAAAAACTAAATAATAAGCTCCATGTTTGGAGAGTATGGTGAGGATGAGCTGATCATCCTCCTTCTCCACTTTACATTGCTTCAACAGTAAGACAATGTGCTTGAACTTTGTGAAAATGTCATTCAAGGTCTCAAAATTGGAAGGCTGGAGAGACATCAACTCATTCTTAAGTTGGTATACTCTCAAATCATCCTACTTTCCATATAGGGTTTCCAATTTGTCCCAAATTTACTTTGGAGTCTTCAATCCCAAGAGATGGAAAAGAAGATCTCGAGAAATAGAGAGGCACAAGAATCTAAATGCTTCATCTTTCTTGTTCAAGAATCTAGCGTTGTATATCATAGAAGTAGGCTCTTCTTTAGTGTCCATAGTGACTCTATAGAGTCCTCTGGCATGTAGTTGGATCTCCATGTCTCCTTTCCATGAGTGGAAATTGAATAGAGTCAAGAGTTCTAAGAAAGAAGCCATCTAAAACTGTTGGAGCGAATGCTTTCAGGTGTTAAAAACCTGCAAATCACAACAAAAGGGGCACCCTAAGGTCAGACAGCCTACACATTTTAGGATTTCATAACACCCAGCATAGTTGATCAAGCAAGCTTGACCAACAAATTCCTTACTTGGGGTATTAAATGGTAAGCCTTGGCTTCTATTGCAGTGCTGGAATTTTTTAGCTTTCCTCAATTTTTCATGCAAGATCTATCAAAAACCTTATTTTTGAGAGATCTAAGCTTCATCTGGCTATGTGCTCTGATACCATATTAATTTGTCATTGTGGTCTAGGAACTGAAAACATAGTCTCACAAAGAATATAGACAAATATGCATACAATTGGAAAAATGGTGCTGCAATGGAAGTAGCAGCTCTGTATAATCAAATGAAATCATGATGATACAATAAAATAATCATGCCATATGCATGAATGCTAAGAGAATTTGAATTCCCAAGGAGGCCATTCGAATTGAATGAGTGAGTCTAGCTTAACTAAATGTAAGCCACAATGAACACTCAAGTTAACCACTTATCAAAAACCTAATTGACTCAAATGAGGCATAACTGAAGTTTGAGTGCAATAAATGACTAAGTCTAACTAAAATTAGCTCAGACACATGTCACTGCAAGCCAACCAATAAGTGGAAGTGCATCAATGACTCCAATGACCCCCGATGAGGTTAACTGAAGCATAACTGACCATCAAAAGTGGTTGAAGGCGCCCCTGTTGACTCCAATTCATTAAATAATCATTAAATAATCAATTTAATGAAGCGAGGTGCCTTCACTACTCTGTTTAACTAATTGTAACCATCATTTATCTATATAGTGCATTTATGATGCTCAGATCACCCCCGGAGTGCTCCAGTTAGTCTACCCGAATGAAGGAGAAGGCTTAGTTAACATCCTTGACTGAAGGTAGGTGTGGGTGTGCTCATGGTAATGTCATACAATGCTCCTTTGATGTCAATTAAGTCAATAAAACTTACGATAGTGGTTTAACTAGGCCAAATTGACCAAAATGAGTGTGTATGGTGGTAAATGTCTCCAACAATGAGGTCACATTTTAAATTAAAAGCCATGAAGTCACTTTATAAGTAGCTTTATTTATCACAAAGCTATTCTCACTTAATAAAGTCACTAGGGATCACTTGGAACTGTTAGACTCCTTGGCACACAAAGTGGAAAAACTTGTCGTTGGTATAATTTTTAACATAAGCATGATAGTGTTTCCTTGTATTTATCTTTTGGAAATCTCCCATAGTTTCCTACTTATATACTTTGTCAAGTTTTTAAATATGATAGAAGTGATTTTGTTGAATTTGTTAATGCACTTCAGGATGGGGTGAATTGTGAAGGTTTGGGTGGGTAAGGATACAGTTTTGGACTATCATCTAACTCTGATTTTATATACATTCTTTCTTCCCTTAAAGAGGAATGGCAACATATGTATAATTTGGACATAAATTTTACAGTCCTTTGATTTAATTGAAAGAGGGTGTGCATGCCTAATTGGAAGAGGAAATAATGTTAGAATAGGTTTGGATCCTAGGACAAGAAATAGAGGTAGACATTTATTTTCATAAATGGGTATTTTACCCTAAAACAAATTGTGAACCCACAAACCAAATACTTGTGGAGAAAGGGATGGATAGAGACAAGAGAAATGCAACTATCAATTGAAAAAACATGCATATGGAATCATTAAATTTCCACACTCAGGGATGGTAATGTATGCATTAGGGAGGAAGATGAATTAATATGGGATTTAGCATCCTTAGGAAGATATACTTTAAAGAAAGGTTGTATATGTGTGTGTGTGTGTGTGTGTGAGTGTAGAAGGTAATAAAAGAGAAACTCATTGGCGGTGGAAACACACATGGAAGTTCAAATGTCATTCAAAGTAAAACATGTCGATATGGTGTGCATTGGAGCATAAAATACCAACTTGGCACAACCTGCAAAAATGTTTCTATGAGGGCACAAATCGTTGTTCACTATGCAAGTCGTCGAAGGAATTCGTTGGAAACTTGTTTGTTAGTTTCCCTTTTGCTCGACAAGTTTGGAAGGAGTGTTCAAAGCAAGTGAAGCTTAATCTCATTTGGGATGAAACCATTACCGAACAATCCTTTAAACTATAAATTTCCAACTCTTCACATAACTAAGTTAGAGCTCTTCCGCTAATAATCAACTTGGGAATTTGAATTGCAAGAAATAATCTCTTTCTTTTGGAAAATACAAGCCTGGATTTGGTAGCAATAAACATCCTAAATATTATGTCCTTCTTTCTATAAGTGAAATATGTGTTAGATTTTTTTAAGATTTGATTAGATTATCTAGGATCTTTATCTGAAATTTTGATGTATTTGTAACTTTGGAATGTATTCACTTATATTGTACCCCGATGTTCCTATTAGGAGAATCATTTGTATTTGATTTTACCCCAATGTTCCTACTGGGAGATTCATTAATATAATAAAGTGACAATTGAGTTGAGGTTAACCCTTCTTGTTGATCAGGGGGAAAAGTCCCCAAATTTGAGGGGCACTAGGGTTATTATACTCTCCTAGAGATGTTGGCCCTAGTAAGTAATTTTCATGTCATAAAATAGTATTAATAGAGAGTGAGACTCTCTATTTGTGACACACACTCACCCAGCTATATCGCATAGGTGAGAGAAAAAAATCTCGCTCAAGTGAGAGAGAGAACAAGTACTGGAGATCATCTTTTTATATTTAGGTTTTACTGCTACCATTGGTGCTCATTCTATCTCTAAGGAAGTTGTGGGGTTTTCTCCTTTATGGTTTCCTCGAGGAAAATATTTGTGTCTATTGTCTCTTGTGATTTAGTTTTGTGCATGTTATTCTCTCAGATAAGATTCTAAGATCATATTTCTTAAATGATAAAAATATAACATGGCATCAGAGATAACCTGAGAAAAAGACAATATGCAGCTGCAGAAGATAGGGATTCTTAATTTTTGGGTCTCTCTCCATATATCAACAGAAAAAGAAGGCTAGGCTAACTCTCCATTGAAGGGTGAAAGGGTGAATCTTTTTGTCGAAGTAAATTTTATTCTGGGCATTTTCAATCACTACTGCGGGAAATTAGGGATGTTCACAGAAGAGGAATTTTTGAGTGAGACCAGCATAACATTTCTCACCTCATCAACATTGAAGTTTAGAGACCAAGGTAAAAAATTTTGGTTAAGCAAAATTTTGGCAAAGTTAAACCCTAGTATGACCCCCGACCTGAAAAACCCTAAAATACTAAAAATGGTAGTTTTGGTACATTATCTATATATTGAGATTGAAGAAGGATCAAGCGCCAAAATTTTCATAGGAATAATATACAATACATATGTACCCTTTGTAAACATTTTAGCCTCATATTCGCTATATTTTGTTATATATGATTCCTCCAATTCAGGGTTCTATCCTCTTCCATGATTGATCCCTTAACAAGACACCTAGGGAGAATTGTTGTATCTCGGTCTATGGAGGTCCAAATGAAATTTAGAAATATTTTCTACATAGGGAACAAAATTTGATTTCTATGGTAAATGTTTCATACCCCGAAGGTGCAAAAGTGACATGTGGTAGCTTGTAAAAAATTTCTATCCTGAACAGTCCTGAAAGAAGTCACCCTAGGAAAACTATCATACGTCCCAATTGGTGAAACAAATTCTTCTCAAACATGCGGTGTTCAAAAGGGGACATAATATATTATCTTAGCATGAAATTTCAAGAACAGGGGAGAACTACTTTCAGAGATACAACAGAAACAATATCAGACATTTCTGTAGAAGAAATTGGAAAACTAGGGCTTCCTATTTTGGGAGTTTCCCTCCACTGTTTCCAGAAAAGGAGTACATTGGACAAATATCCTAGAAGAGGCACAACTTTATATCCAAACAGATATGAAATATTCCAAGTTTTGAAAATTAGGGTTTCTCTGAAAAACCCTAGATCAACCAGCTCCAGAACCAGGACGGACACCTCAAATTGGTAAGATCTAATGTTTTTCTATTTACAATTGAGGTTCTCATTTAAAAATGACTAATCACACTAGCTTGATGACACTCTTGGTGAACCTCATAACTTCCAAGCATGGAAGTATAGGATCTCACTTGTTCTTGAAGGAAATCAATTGGACACCTACATAAGTGGAGAGGTTCCAGTTTCAGAGGGAGATAAGGCTAAAGCCTTACACAAGAAGAACTTGGTCAAGGCCAAGATGATCACCTTATACCAAAATTTTCTTCCCTAAAGACACCTAAATAGATGCTTTATTCGTTGAGAAAGATATTTTGAAGGAAAGAACAGAAATTAGAAGAAGTATAGGAACTCCTTGATCCTTGAAGAAATTGACTTCGATCAGTATTTCAGTAAGAAAGGTCTAAGAGCTAGAGGGAGATGAGGTCAAATATAGAGACAAGAGAACAACTGAATATTATATTAAATATCATCTCATCCCTCATGTGTCATCCTTAAAGACACCAAAAGGAAGTGTTCAATGCTATGATGAAGAAATCGAAAGGGATGGATAGAGACAAGAGAAATGCATCTATCAATTGAAGAAAGATGCATATGAAATCATTAAATTTCCAGACTCAGGGATAGTCATGTATGCATTAGGGAGGAATATGAATTTATATGGGATTTTGCATGATTAGGAAGATATACTTTAAAGAAAGGTTGTATATATGTGTGTGTGTGTGTGTGTGTGTGTGTGTGAGTGTAGAAGGTCATGAAAGAGAAACTCATTGGCGGTAGAAACACACATGGAAGTTCAAATGTCATTCAAAGTAAAACATGTCGATATGGTGTGCATTGGAGCATAAAATACCAACTTGGGACAACCTGCAAAAAAGTTTCTACGAGGGCATAAATCGGTGTTCATTATGCAAGTCATCAAAGGAATTTGTTGGACACTTGTTTGTTAGTTTCCCTTTTGCTCGACAAGTTTGGAAGGAGTGTTCAAAGCAAGTGAATCTTAATATAATTTGGGATGGAACCATCATTGAACAATTCTTTAAACTATAAATTTCCAACTCTTCACATAACTCAGTTAGAGCTCTTCCGCTAATAATCAACTTGGGAATTTGAATTGCAAAAAATAATATCTTTTTTTTTAGAAAAATACAATCTTGGATTTGATAGCAATAAACATCCTAAATATTATGTCCTTCTTTCTATAGGTGAAATATGTGTTAGATGGTTTTAAGATATGATTAGGTTATCTAGGATCTTTATCTGAAATTTTGATGTATTTGTAACTTCAGAATGTATTCACTTATATTGCACCCCGATGTTCCTATTAGGAGAATAATTTGTATTTCATTTTACCCCAATTTTCCTATTGGGAGAGTCATTAATATAATAAATTCACAATTGAGTTGAGGTTAACCCTTCTTGTTGATCGGGGGGACAAGTCCCCAAAGTTCAGGGGCACTAGGGTTATTAGATTGTCCTAGATATGTCGGCCCTAGTAAGTAATTGTCAAGTCATAAACTAGTATAAATAGAGAGTGAGACTCTCTATTTGTTACACACACTCTCCCAGCTATAGCGCGTAGGTGAGAGAGAAGAAGCTCACTCAAGTGAGAGAGAGAACAACTATTGGAGATCATCATTTTATCTTTAGTTTTTACTGCTACCATTGGTGCTCATTCTATCTTTGAGGAAGTTGTGGGGTTTTCTCCTTTATGGTTTCCCCAAGGAAAATATTTGTGTCCATTGTCTCTTGTGATTTAGTTTTGTGCATGTTATTCTCTCAGATAAGATTCTAAGATCATATTTCTTAAATGATAAAAATATAACATGGCATCAGAGCTAACGTGAGAAAAAGACACTATGCAGCTGCAGAATATAGGGATTCTTAATTTTTGGGTCTCTCTCCATAGATCATCAGCAAAATAAGGCTAGGATAACTCTCCATTGAAGGGTGCAAGGGTGCATCTTTTTGTCGAAGAATAATTTGATTATGGGCATTTTCAATCACTACTACGGGAAATTAGGGATTTTCACAGAAGAGGAATTTTTGAGTGAGCCCAGCATAACATTTCTCTCCTCATCAACATTGAAGTTTAGAGACCAAGGTCAAATTTTTTGTTTGAGTAAAATTTTGGGAAAGTTAAACCCTAGTCTTACCCCCGACCTGAAAAACTCTAAAATACTAAAAATGGTAGTTTTGGTACATTATCTATATATTGATATTGAAGAAGGATCAAGCACCAAAATTTTCATAGGAAGAAGATACAATGTATATGTACCCTATGTAAACATTTCAGCCTCATATTTGTTATATTTTAGTAGATATCATTCCTCAAATTTAGGGTTCCAGCATCTTCCATGATTGATCCCTTAACAGGACACCTAGGGAGAATTGCTATATCTCAGGCTATGGAGGTCCAAATGAAATTTAGTAAGATTTTACAGATAGGGCACAAAATTTAATTTCTATGGTAAAGTTTTCATACCTCGAAGGTGAAAAAGTGACATGTGGCAGCCTATACAAAATTTGTATGATGAGCTGTCCTGAAAAAAGTCACCCTAGGAAAACTATCATACGTCCCAATTGGTGAAAGCAATTCTTCTCAAACATGCGGTGTTGGAAAGAGGACATAATATATTATCTTAGCATGAAATTTCAAGAACAGGGGAGAACTACTTTTAGAGATACAACAGAAACAATATCAGACATTTCTGTAGAAGAAATTGGAAAACTAGGGCTTCCTGTTCTGGGAGTTTCCCTCCATTGTTTTCAGAAAAGGAGTACATTGGACAGCACTTCTAGAAGAGGAACAAGTTTATATCCAAACAGATATTAAAGTTTCCAAGTTTTAAAAATTAGGATTTCTCTGACAAACCCTAGATCAACCAACTCCAGAAGCAAGATGAAAACCTCAAATCGGTAAGATCTAATCTTTTGCTATTTACATTTGAGGTTCTCATTTCAAAATGAATAATCACACTAGCTTGATGACACTCTTGGTGAACATCATAACTTCTAAGCATGGAAGTATAGGATCTCACATGTTCTTAAAGGAAATCAATTGGATGCCTACATAAGTGGAGAGGTTCCAGTTCTAGAGGGAGATAAGGCTAAACCCTTACACAAGAAGAACATGGTAAAGGCAAAGACGATCACCTTATAACAAAATTTTATTCCCTAGATACACCTAAAGAGATGCTTTATTCCTTGAGAAAGATATTTTGAAGGAAAGAATAGAAATTAGAAGAAGTATAGGAACTCTGCGATCCTTGAAGAAATTGACTTGGATCAGTATTTCAGTAAGAAAGGTCTAGGAGCTAGAGGGAGATGAGGTCAAGGCTAGAGCCAAGAGAATCATTGAATAGTCTATTTAATGTCATCTCATCCCTCATGTGTCATCCTTGAAGATACCGAAAGGAATTGTTTGATTCTATGACGAAGAAATCGAAGAAGAATAAGATATGGTTATAACCACTTTGAATGGCCTCTGAGGATCATGCGATTTATTGATTCAAGGAATGTGTGCCAAAAGGAAGTGATTACCTTCAGTAGACTCTCAGAAGATAGCACAGAAGATGAAGCTTGACTCATAATATGAGAAAATAATATGGGAGAAACTGAAGTTGAAGCACTCATGATTCAAAGAAGATCCCTCAAGCGATGAGGAATATGAAGAACTAAATTCTTGAAGAACCTCTTATCCATCTTAGAATTTGGATAAGAAATGGTGTTTTTATGAATGAAGAAGACGATGAATATGAAAGGAGTCCACCCATGAAACAAATAAATATAAGTATTCAATTGTCATTTCATTGTTTTGTTATGCATTCTTTTATATTAAGTTGATGTGTTATGCATGGTAGAATGTTTGCATTAATGAAAATATACTACTAATATGCATATGATGGGTAAGTATCTTGTGGTGCTATACAAATCTCCATTTCTACTTATATAGAATGAAACCTCTTTTCTGACATTGAATTAGTGCACAATCTCAATGATGTCATGGTAGAGAAGGAAGGAATCTAGAAAGTTTCCATGAGATATGGATGAATGTTCTATTGGATAAAATAGTTCCATGATTATATATTTATGCATAATAATTTTACATTATGTATATTACTTATGAAATGTTTCTGACCATACAACTAATGCATTTGACTTGTAGGAAATATCACGTGCAATCACCTACAAGAAAATAAGGATGAGATTGGTTCCGAAGAACAAGTGATGATAGTTTAAGAAATAATACAAAATGAAGAATGATGACTAGAATGTGATGTTAAAGGCCTGAAGGGTAGTCCATAGTATCTTCCATATAGTTCTAAAAGTTCCATCATATAATAGATGGAAACATCATGGGATACAAGGAAAGAATTGTAGCAGGAGGCTTCTCATGGAAATAAGGAATAGACTATGAAGAGACATTTGCAGCCACTAGAAGTAAAGACACGTGGCATGTAGACTCATGTGTGCAAATTAAAGAAGGCCTTGTATGAGCTCATAAGACACCCATGGGATAACACATACATGAAGAGACTGAAGATCACCTAGAGTGATGAAGATATTAACCTTTGGTACAAGGTTGTAGATGAAAGCCTATAGGGCATGACAAGCTCACATATGAGTGTGAGAAGAACTTTTGGAAAGGTTCAAGATAGAGAATATTGGTATCGAGTGACCCTAGATGGATACATAGAATATTAGTAGCAGAAGAAGCTACTTGTCACTCCAACAAAGAATACATAGAGTACGAAAGGTAGAGGGAGAATGTTGCTCTACTTTAGAGGGAGTGACAGCAAAAGATCCCAAGGTTCAACATGGTACGATATGATGGAAATATTACTGATGGCTCTAGGATTTACTGAGAGTAAAGTGGATTCCAACCTTTACTTCAAGGTTGAATACCAATGATTTTCCTGTTATATGCTGATGACTTGTTCTTGACAAAAAAAAGGAACTCATTAAAGTTGCAAGAAGGAGACTTGCTGCCGAGTTCGAGATGAAGGACTTGGATATGATACACTACTTTCTAGGAATTGAGGTGTTTCAAAATGAGGATGGAATCTACCTGGGAGAATGGAAGTATGTACTGAAGATCCTGAAGAGGTTCAGGATGATGGACTACAAGGACATGACCACATATATGATATCAAACCTGAAGCTATTAAGTGTTGCTTCATCATAGATGGTTGATGCTATGATGTATCGTCAGATGATTAGGTCATTGATGTACCTGACGAATACGAGACCAGATATTTGCTTTATTGTGAAAAAATTGAGCCACTTACTGACAAATTCGATACATGTTAACCTGATTACTACAAAGTGTATTCTAAGGTACCTGAAGGGTACAGTTGAGTATGGCCTTGAGTATGATACAAATCATAAGATTAACCTTGAGGGTTATGTGGATTTGGATTGGGTAGTTCCATTGATAGGAAGAGCACTTTGGGGTGCTGCTTTAATATGGGATCAAGTGTGATATCTTGTTTTAGTAGGAAGGAGTATTGCATGGCACTGAGTACAACCAAGGAAAAATATATTGCCACTTTCTCAGATACTTGGGAGAGAGGAGAAGTGAAGCTCCAGTTTGTGGTCCACATCAAGATCTCTCGAAAGAGGGAGTTCTCTAATAGCCGGTTAGACAGGTTGTCTAAGCATAAAATCCTTGCAAATCTCATAGGTTGCTTAGACATAAAATATCCTATAGGTTATCCTTGGATGTAATCGGTTCTTGCGAAGCTCACAGGTTATCCTTGGACATAATCGGCCTTGATGTGATTCTATGCTAGAAATGGCTAGAGTGAAGTTTGAGTACAAGGAGAATCTTGGTGTTCTCCAGATCGAGGTTCCTTCCAAGGGGAAACGATGAGTCTGTATGCCTTTCTAACATGGTGATAGGATTGGTTCCTTCCATGCTCAAATGTAAGTGTAGGGCCTTTCCTTGTATGGTAGATGGTGTGTCCTACAATGTCAAAGGATGTAAGTGTTGATCTTTTCTGACTGGGCTAGATATAAGTGCTGGGACTTTTTGACTGGGTAATATGTAAATGTTGGGCCTTTCCTTGGATGCTAGATACCATGCTAGAGGATGTAAGTGATAAACCTTTCCTAGGATGGTAGATGGTGTGTCCTACCATGCTGGAGGATGTAGGTGCTGAGCTTTTTTGATTGGGTAAGATAAAAGTGCTAGTCCTTTTTGATAGGGTCAGATGTAAGTGCTGGTCCTTTCCTTAGATGGTAGATACCATGCAGAGGATGTAAGCACCGGGACTTTCCTTGGGTGGTATATGATGTGTCCTACCATGCTGAAGGATGTAAGTTTTGGTCCTTTCTGACATGGTGACAAGCTGGGCCTCCCATGGTCATATGTGAGTGTTGGGCATGCCTTTTTGACATGGATGTTGGATGTGTTCCTCCCATCGTTAGATATAAGTGTTGGGTGGGCCTTTCTAACATGGATGTTGGATGTGTTGCTCCCATGGTCAGATATAAGTGCTGAATAATATGAATACCTACATGTAGGCTAGGACTACAACCAACATGAAAACGGGATGGCTTTGTAGAACTTCTTATGATGTGTAGAATTGAGAGATAGCGCCATTTGATTGAGATGGTAGAAACAGTGATGATGATGATCCAGTAAGGATCCAACTTTAATGATTATCTAGTGACGAAGACTTGTGCTGATGAATTGTGTCTAGAGAATACATTCCTAGTTAAGAGGGAGTGTTGATGTATTTATAACTTCAAAATGTATTCACTTATATTATACCTCGATGTTCCTATCGGGATAATCATTTGTATTTCATTCTACCCCGATGTTCCTATAGGGAGATTCATTAATATAATAAACTCACAATTAAGTTGAGGTTAACCCTTCTTGTTGATTGGGGGGCAAATTCCCCATAGTTGAGGGGCACTAGGGTTATTAGAATCTCCTAGAGATGTCGGCCCTCGTAATTAATTTTCAAGTTAGAAACTAGTATAAATAGAGAGTGAGAGTCTCTATTTGTCACACACACTCACCCATGTATAGTGCATAGGTGAGAGAGAAGAATAAGCTCAAGTGAGAGAGAGAACAACTATTGGAGATCATCTTTTTATCTTTGGGTTTTACTATTGCCATTGGTGCTCATTCTATCTCTGAGGAAGTTGCAGGATTTTCTCCTTTTATTGTTTCCACAAGGAAAATATTTGTGTTTATTGTCTCTTGTGATTGATTGTTGTCCATGTTATTCTCTCAAATAAGATCCTAAGATCCTATTGCTTAAATGACAAAATTATAACATGAAAGAATAATGAGTACAAAAAAATTGATAAGATATGAAAAATACATAAGACACAAATATTTTCATCAGGGAAACCAGAAAGGATAAAAGCAAAAAAACTTCTTCACAATAGTAAGATGATCAAAAGCAATAATTTGATTTATACCCTCTAATTATTTGTCTCTCTCATGCACCTTAGAGAGTGTGTGCAGTGTGTATAAATGAGGGAGAGTGCCTCCTGATTTATACCCTTTAAAGTCACTGACCAAATATAATAATCGAGCTTACATGTCATCTCACATGGGGCCCACTTCTCCTAGAGAGACCATAATTACATATTACATGATGTTACAATGGGGAATATTTCCCCAAATTACAATAGAGGTTGTAACTCAAGGTCTAGACACAATTTAGACATCATGTAAAGGGGTAACACACATCCCTAATGGGGGTACAACAACATACAATGATAATATACATCATAATATCTTTCGAAGTTAAAAATACATCAACACTCCCTCTTAACTAGGAAGGTATTCTCTCTCTACATAGTCATCAACACATATGGTAAGGTCTTCATCGCATCATCATCATTAAGGAGTCATACCTCTTCATCCTAGTTGTTTCCATATTCTTCTTATAATTTTATTATCATCCCATACTATCTGTCATCATGCATTTCTATAGTGCCAACCATTTTTCATGTTGAATGTAGGCCTATCCTCCATGTAGGTATTCATCATATCTATGAGCAATCCATCAAGTAGGTACATCTCATGACTTATCATATGCCTCTTGAAAAACCTCCACGATCTCCTAGGACTGATTATATGCCATTGAAAAACATGAAGGATCATCCTGGGACTGATTACATTCCTTGAAACACTTGTGTACCCTGTTGTTACCTCATCATATTCATATCATCTTATTGTCACAAAGAGCACAACCCAGATACACATAACACAACACTTACATCAATGACCATGGGAGGCCCAACCCGCCACCATGTCGAAAAGTATCTTAGCTCTCAGCACTTACATCAATGACCATGGGAGGCCCATCTTTCCACCATGTCGAAAAGGATCTCAGCACTTACAACAACAACCATGGGAGGACCAACCTTCCACCATGTTGGGAAGGCTCTCAGCACTTACATTAACGACCATGAGAGTCCCATCCTGCCACAATGTCAAAAAGGATTAGTACTTACATCAACGGCCATGGGAGGCCTAGCCTACCACCATGTTGGAAAGGATCTCACCACTTACATCAATGACCATGTGTGGCCAAGCCTGTCACCATGTCGAAAAGGCTCAAAACTTATATCAACGACCATGGGAGGCCCAACTTGCCACCATGTCGAAAAGGTTATCATGTGTATATGTGTCTTCTGGACTCATCACTTCCCTTTGGAGGGAACCTCAATTTGAAGTACACCAAGCTTCTCTATAAATTATTCAAACTTCAATTTCGAAATTTCTATCATAGAATCACATCATGACTAATTACGTCCAAGGATACCCTGCGAGCCTCGCTAGGAATGATTACATCTAAGAAAAACCTACAGGACTGATTATGTATGAGAAACCTACAAGCTTTTCCAGGATTTTATGCTCAGACAATGTGTCTCACCAACTATGCTACAACTCATCACTCCCTGTTTCGAGAGATCTTGATCTTGATCACAACTAGAGCTTCACTGCTTCTCTCTGCATCATATAAAAATTAAATTCAGATCAATCAAATCAAATAGTATCTTTCAAAAGAAACATACTAACTCACAAATATTCAAGCAAGTGGAAACATATTTTTCCTCGACCGTACTCAACGTTGTTCAAGACTACATCCTTCAAAACCAGTATCCCATACTAGATCTCAAACTAAAGAAGAAAACCAAGGTTCTCTTCTTTTCAATGGCTCTACCAATCAAACTCAACATAACCATGCAGATTAGTATTCGGATTCATATCATACTTGAGCCCATACTCAATTGTACCCTTTAGGTACCTCATTGCATTCTTTGCAACTAGGTGAGCATTTCTCGGATCCATTATGAACTGGTTCAGGTAGTTCACAGCAAAGCATGTGTCTGGTCTTGTATTATTCAGACACATCAATGAACAAATAATCTGCAATACATCATGCCATAAATCGTCTATGATGAAGCATCACTTAATAGCTTCAGGTTCAATTCCATTGGTGTTTCTATGGCCTTATAGTCCATCATGCTAAATCTCTTTAGGATCTCTACTATATACTTCCCTTTTCCAAGGGGGATTCCATCTGCACTCTTTCCCACCTCCACGGCTAGAAAGTAGTGCATCATACCCAAGTCCTTCATCTCAAACTTCCCAACAAGTATCCTTCTTTCATATTTAATGAGTTCCTATTTTCCTATCAGGAATAGGTCATCGACATATAATAAGAGAATCACTGGTCTTTCGCCTTCAACCTTGAAGTCAAGTTTGGAATCCTCTTTACTCTAAGTAAATCTTGATCCATCAGTAACTTTTCCATCCTGTCGTACCATGTCAAACCTCAAGAACTTTTGCAGTCACTCCCTTTGAAGCAGAGTATCATTCCACCTCTTCCTTTCGTACTCTATGTATTGAAACATTATGTAATGGAGTGACAAGTACCTTCCTATACAACTAATATGCTATGTATCCATCCAAGGTCATTGGGTACCAAGATCCTCTATCTTAAACTTTGTTGAAAAGTTATTCTCACACTCATCTATGAGATTGTAATCATCTATAGGATTTCATCTTAATTCTTTTAGAAAATTTTAATATCTTCATTAGTCTAGGTGCTATTAAATATCTTTATGTAATTGTGTGTTCTATCACATGGGTGCCTTCTGAGCTCGTACAAGGCCTTTTTTAATTTGCACACATCAGTCTACTTGTCATGTGTCTCAAATCCTAGTGGTTTCTTTATGTATACTTCCTCCTTGAATATATCGTTGAAGAATGTTATATTGATTTTAGCTTATGTAATCCCCATCTCATACCTTTACATATGGATATAATGGAATTGTACCCTGTCACTGGTGAAAATGTCTCTTTGTATTTTGTGCCTTGTTTATATGAGAAGCATCGTGCTACAAATCTTTCCTTTTATCCTACGATTCTACCATCTACTGCATGTTGGATCTTGTAGATCCATATGGAGGACACTACGGACTTCCATTCAGATCTCAAAACCGCATCCTACACATAATTTTTCTTCAACTAATACTCTTTGATCATAGTCTCTTTCCCTTTCTTCTTGGATACTTCTTCATATCTGGAAGGCTTCGCATCAATGATATCACTCAACAGTGTCACATAACTAGAATGTGTCTGAGGCCTCTTTCTTTCTTTGGAAGTATCGTCATACTAGTCTTCATCTTGGATTATTTCTTGCTCCCAAGGTGGTCTTCATCACTCGAGGTGGATCTACTGTTCTCTTTATATTCTTCTAAAGCTCTTGCTTTCACTATGGTGCCTTTGACCTGGGAAGCTTCAGGTTCCTCTTCTAAACTGTCGTTACTTGTTCTTTGGAATGATCTACAAGAAAAGTTCATTTGCATGATTAGAAACATATCATACTTTACAAAACATATTAATAGTAACAAATATATGTCACATAGCCATGGGACTATTTTAGCCAATGTTACAACATTCATCCCTATCATGTATACATGCATTAACTTCTAGATGCATTCTACCCTAGTGTTATTAAGAGTGTGTACTACTCCTAATATTCTAGCAAAAAGGTTTCAATCTACATTAGCAATGGAATGTTGTACAACATCATTGACTTCTCACCCATCATGTGCAATTCAATAGTATAAATGCAAATACTCAAACATGCATAACACATCAACTAAATATAAACAAATGCATAACAAAAAAATATCATGATATGACAATTGAATGCTTATCTTTATTTCTTTCGTGGGTAGAATCCTTCTTGATCCTTCAGCTTCATCATCTTCTTCATTCATAACAACATCATTTCTTATCCAAATGCTAACATGGATAAGGGGTTCTTCAAGAATTGAGTCCTTCATATTCCTCATCACTTGAGGGATATTATTTGAATCATGAGAGCTTGATCTTAAGTTACTCCCATGTTTTGTTCTTGTCAAAACCCCAAATTTTCATAAAAAATTAAAATTTTCAGATAACATGAAATGTTTACAGTCATAGTTAGATAACTTCTAGCAGCTAATAGAAGAAATCAAGCACAAGAATAAAAATAATCATTACACTTAACACATATAGATTAATGTTGTTTTAATTTTGATAAGTGATGTAAGTAATTTGCATTTGAATATTTAGCTGTACTGATGGTTTGAATGTCAAGTAGATGAGGAGTCATTTTCTAGAAGGGGCTTACTTAGTGATTACTAACGTATTTGGATTTCTAGATCTTTACAGGATTGACAGGTAAATCTTTACCCCATAAAAATGTATTAAGGCGTTAAACCAGATATATTTCTTTTCGCTTAAAGTACTGCGAGAGTAAAAGTTTGCTTAGAAGACTCAAGATCCTACAAGGTAAAGTGATGTTTTTTTTTACTTGATCCACAATATGATATTACTTAACATTCATGTCGTAAGGGTTATAAATGTCGTGCTAATGTTTTTTTTTATTAGATAGATCTTTAAGATAGATATAACCTCCTTCTAACTTTACTCTAAGTAATTTCCAGCTCTTAAAAGAGCTCATGATATTATTTCATAACTCTTCCTTGGACATAAGAATCTAATGTTATTATTATCATAATAATTAAAGTGCTACTTATCATCATAGAAATAGACCTAAGCCTTTCAGAACACAAGCCTACCATGTAATTTTCAGCTCTATTTTAATTAGGCTTCAATATAGTGAATTTATCATCTTACATCGCCTATAATTTCAAAGTCTCCTCTGCATAAAAAGAATCGTCAAGTTGTGACTTGAATTCCCATTTTATTTATGACTAACATCATGCGATAACTTCACATTACCCTACTATCTACATAAATGTAAAAGTACTGCAATAAAATCCTAGATAGCTTACTATCCTAAACTCTAAATTCTAACTTACCTTGATTCGATTCATCTTACATCTTGGTAAATATTATGGAGTTCAAAGATCATGTACCTGTAGGTTTTATATCATACATCTAGTACTATAGATCCCATTTAAGAATATGATCTATTCTTGTATATAAAAGTTATTATATCTATATGCACCTTATTAGTTTAAATCTAAATCTTGTAGCTTAAACAATCATAGTTCATGATTATAAGGAAAAGTCAAAGAAGGCATTAACAATCATGTCCAAACTTCTACTATCCTCCTAATATTTTTCTTACAAGTTTGGTTTTCAAAGGTTATAAGATCCTCACAAAACTAGGCATCAAAATCATAAGTAAAATCTTTGAGAAACAAAAGCATCGAATCCATATGCAAATTGACTCTTTACCAAAGCTATTTTCAAAGTTTAGACACTATATTAATGATGGTTTACCACCTTTTCATCATCGAGGATTGAATTCATTTGGAATATGATATTGAGTTTATGTGATAATACATTATCATTACATGCATAATGTAATTGATTTATAAATTAATTGGTTCGAATGATTGCAGATGGAAACTATAGATGAGAACCCATCATGAAGTGAAAATATTTGAGTACATGTGGAACTCTCCCCGCCATGCAATACGTGACTCATAAGTATTACCTTGCAACCCTAAACTTCATTGTTCAGCGAGGGTCTCGGTCTATGCTTCGTTGGGTTCACTGCAGCCATGACGGCTCACAGTTGCTTGCCTCCAGCTCAACTATCTATGCATTTTCTTTGAAGAACCATTTTTTAGAGTGACAGATGTAAGTCATAGCCCATGAAAGAGTTGGTTTTTGAAAAAAACCTTGCTGTGCATGAGGATTATATTCCACAATTTGTATTTTCAGTGTTGAAGTAGTATTTTAGACATTGCGTTGGCTTGCTCTTGCTCTAGTTGTCGATGTAGTCAATAACCCAAACTCAGCTGCCTCCTTCTCAGGTGAATGTGAGGGTTGGTGTGCTCTTGGTATCGGTATACCTTCTTCTTTACCTCGGTTTCCAACATTACAAGTAACTCCTCATTTTTAAGAAGTTGGAAGCTTATGAATAATTTACAGTTTCAGTTCCATACATAGCCTTTTTAATTACATTTTGGTTTCCAATTTTGCACAGAAAATTCACCTTAACATTGACAGTAACCACTTCTCAAATGGATCGACGTTCAGTCTACTTTAAGCCTTGGTTTCCAAATGGCCCTCCCTGCTTGTGCAGACCTTAGGGGAAAGTTTACAGTTGCAAGAGGTTATAGCATGTTTTACCCAGTCTTGGGTTCTTGTTCTTCAGTTTATTAGTTTTGGTTTTGTTTAAACCCTCACTTACAATAGGGTAACTTTGGCTCAAGCCATGACTTGTAAATGCTCGTTTCTCATGTTAAAAGGTTTATACAATAATGTAGGTTTTGTTACATAGTCTGTAGTTTTGTTTATTAAACCCATGTCACAATATGGGTGCACCGGCTCAGGGATGGATTTTTTTGTACATTGACTATGTTTAAAGCCTTATGTCCTGTCAAGCAATACATAGGGTTTTCCTTCGAGTTCGGACTCAGTTTATCTTAATGCTATTATTGTGACTCTGTAAACTAGTGTTTTTACCTTATTCGATTGTGTAATTTTAATTTTTACTCTGTATTATTTATTTTGTATGAAAATATTGTTAATGGTTTAAAGTCTGTCACTTTGTCATATTATAAAATTGTTTTACTTGCTAACTCAGAAATTTCGAGCTAGGGTTTCTTGAATGAGACCTTCGTTTACATAAATCTTTCAATTAGTTTATTATCTAATAAGTACTGTTAATTATTAAACTTGTTTTAGTTAGCATATAGGTGTGTAGTGAGAACTGTGAGTGATATTTAAATATCAGTTCTTTTATGTGTTCTTGATAAATGATAATTACATTCTATAAAACCTTTCTTGTTTATAGTAACTGTTTTCTTAGTTTAGTTAACATTATAAGTAAATGAACTAAGTAATTATAGTTTATTTCTCTCCGTTTATGTGAAAGTACTAAAGTAGTTTACTTGTATCCTTTCTACTATATTTGCAAATAGCTAAAACATAAAAGAATATATTGATAACATAACACAGTTTATCCTTTTGCATATTTTGATTTGAAATAATGAAAGAACAATGTATTGTATATAAACATAACATCTTATCTACTAGGATATTTTATTAACCTAATAATTCTTCTACCTGTAATGGAATACTGTTATTTCATGATCAGTATATTTATATAAACAAATAACATAAATAACCAGGTTATTGGCCTTTTGATATTATCCTACATTGTCAAAACCCCAAATTTTCACAAAAATTTTAAATTTTGAAACAACATAAAATGCTGAGACTGCAGTTTATTAACAGCTAACGGTTAGCAATAAAAGAAACAGTTAATATTTAGTTTTCCTAAACTCAATTATGTTAACTCGATAGTTTTCTTATTAACACAATCTTATGTTTGACTTGTGCATTAACTCTACATTTGGTTTACTGATGAGTTCTATTTATGACAGTAGGTGGAATCTGACTTTGAATTCCGGGGCTTACTTAGAATTTATGCTAACGCAGATGGATTACTTGTTCTTACAGGTTTATAGGTATGAATGACCAACTATTGTCTTTAAATTCATAAAGCATCCTGCAATATTTCTATTTACAATTAATAAGCATAGATTATAAGTTGTTGTAATCCAACCTACTTCCATAAGGTAACACAGTTTGTTTTCTTCTGTTGCTATTGTAAACTAAGTTCAGATGATTGTATTTCTTCCTGTAGAGTATGTAGCGCCAGTACTGCTTCCTTTGGTTTTGAACAATTTAATTTATCTGCTTGATAATCTTTATTTCAATATGCATACCCTAGTAATTCTATATTACATTTCTTGTATTAAGTTCTATCTAAGAACACCTTCCAGGGTTGGTGTTTTTATTATAGAGCCAATCTTTTCATCTTATGTTAACCTCAGTAATTTGGTAAAAATGTAAAACTATATTCCAAGTAATGAGAAACTGCCACAACTTCTAATATAAGATCTCGTGGATCTACATTAAGTAAAAGAGTTCATAGGAAAAATGTTCTTACATTTCACTTTGCCATTACACAGTTTGCTAACAAAACTTTGCTAGTTTCTAAGATTTTAAAATATGCATAAACTATTTGTTTATTGACATAAAACGTTTTATTAATGTTGCATTTGCATAATACTTATGATCCTACTCAAAACGATGCTTTGCAAAGTACTCAAGTTGAATGATGTGTAATAATTTATACCACCATGAAAAGAACTGGAACTAATAGATAGTTATTCTTACACTGGTAACTAGACTATTTATAAGACAATGATTTCATAATTATCTTAAAATACGATTGATAACAACTTAGTCATTACACCACCCATCACACTATAATGATATTACTATACAAGCTTTGATGAGTTATAACCATTTCAGAAGGGGTTAATACTTATATAGATATTGTGCATATTATAACGATAATGTTTATGTAATATTTTAACATATCCCATGTTAATTATTAGTATAAACTTACTATAGAGAAATACAATTCTCACGATATTTATTAACCAAAATCTTGTATCATTGTTTACCAATAAATTATGCAAGGTTTCTTTTTGGATTACGAGGTTATACAATTATAATATGTGCTATGTTAATGTTATTATAACACTGAATACCCGTGCTAATTATGAGCTATACACCAACATAAAAACAAATATTGTATGATATAAAACCCATGCAAACTATAATGTTTTAACGTTGTTTGATGAAATCATTTGAAAGAAATTATTGGTGATTATTGAATGCAGGTGACTATGGAAAGTCAACCCACTGCATCAATATATTATTGCGGCCATGTGGAAATTCCTTGGCCATGCATTGGTTATATATATACTTGTCAACCCTAACCCTTGGCTTATTTGAGCTACAACATTTGCGTTGCCCTTTGGGCTGTTCTGCAAGCTTCTATGGCAGCTGTGAGTGGAAATTAGTTGCAGAGGCTCTAACGCATATGTTTTCCATGTCTTACTCCCTTGAGCTAGGTTCTATTGCTCCCCTCCACTGTAATTTATTTATTTGGTCAGCGTTCACTACCCTCCTTGCACATGGTTTTACAACCCGCCTGTAGCTCCTTTTTCTGCCCTTCTTTTGTGGTCTGTCATTGGTGAAAGCTTGAGCTTATTGTGTGTGATTGTGAAGCTCCTTCATCGTAGGGTTTTGGATTTTAGTTTTCCTACTTATATGTTGGTGACATTCTGACTCCATGCTTGTTGACTCCTTCGCATCCATTCCTTAGGATTACCTACACCCTTTTTGTTAGTGTGAAAAGCACCAGAGTCCCGTCATCTCCATCCTCAGTGAGAATGAGGGTTTGGCTCTTCTTAGCATTGGTTATGTCATTGTTATTCCTCCGAGGTTTTATTGTTTTCACTTCCAACTGAGGTAAGTAAAATAATTAAGAGCTATTGCTATTTAAAGTTCCATTCTACATAAGAGTTTTTGAATTTTAAATAACCCTAGTTCTTTTACAATGCAAGTTGGCTTGCCTCCAAAGTTGACAGTCGTGCTGCACAAATGGCTCCACGAATAGTCCATGGCAAGCTTCAGTTTCGAAGATGGTTCTCCCTTCTTTTACAGACTTTTGCAGTTGGAAGAAGTCTCGACCGTGTTGCACCCAGTATTGGGTTCTTGTTCTTCATTTTTATAGTTTTTATTTTGGTTTATAACCCTTTATTTTTGCAAGGTGACTTTAGCTTGAAGCTGTAGCTAGTAAAGCTCTCCTCTCGTTCTAGGGTTGCACTTACAGTTTTGTAATATTTTGCTAATACTTGTTCATACTCTAAAACAAGATATGGGTGCTCAGCTCTTAGCTGAGTTTTTGTTCTCGGTTAATGTTTTGACTTACATTCAGCCTTCGGGCTCGTTGATATAATGTGAATATCTTTTTAAGACAGTCTATCTTCAGCTTTCATTCGTTTTCATTTATGCACTTTTATTTTATCTCTGTGTAAATGATTTAAATTCCTCTTGTTAATACTTATATAAAAATAATTTAAGTTAATTACTTATCCTAGGTTACAACTGTAATCATTTTTGCATATTAAATAATACTCGGCAACTTCGGCTCAAAATTATGAGCTAGGGTTTTTACCCTATTTAACTTGTAGGATAATAATTCCTTTATTGTTTTTAATTATTTTAAGTTACTGTTAACAATGTTTAAAACTATTCCAGTGACTCAAGGATTTCCTAAGTTAGGTTTTTTATGAAAGTGATCTTCATTTCCTTTTAAAGATTCCTTCAGTTTGTTTTAAATAAGTTATTAATTACAAAAATGTTGAGTTATTCCTATTATCTGTAAGTACTATAATTTCTTAAACTTGTAATTGTACATATAGTTTGTTAATAAACACTGTGACCAATCTGTATTAGTTTAATTCGTTCAGCAGTATTCCATTTTATTAGCTTAATTATTTTCTTTTAAATTACTACGAATTGAAATAAGGGTTTCGACCCTCTCATTACTCCTTCACAAGTATAATCTATTTGTAAAAGTTACAAGACAATTCCTCGTTAAAATACTTATTTAATTTAACATAGGTTCCTATTGTATCTTAGTTGTTTTGATTATATGAAAATGTTGTTGGAGATAAATAATTCCTTGTTAAGATATTCTTTATCTTTAGATTAATTTGTCTTTAGAATTTATTTATGTTACTAAACCCTACCTAGGGTTCAAATAGTTGCAGGATAACTTCGTTATTATTATTAGTAAAGAAATAAACTAAAAGAACCATACTTAATTACTTGCTTAACATAATAAGATAAGCATTATATCTGAGTTGTTTCTAATTCCTCTGTTTTAGGTTAATAGTACAGTTTGCAAAAAAAATGTACTATGTAAAAGAAATAACTTACCTACTTGAACAACTCGTGAATATAATACATTGCTATCAGTAAAAATATTATGGCTATTTCTTTTCTAGCATTCTTATTATAACGGTCTGGTTTAAACAATAAACTTAACTAGGCAAATTAATATTCTTTTCTGAAAACAACTATCTATAGAATATAAATGATTCCAATACTCTGAAATACATAATAACTCTATTTGTATCAGATTTCTTTCTATCCTTCATCTATTTTAAAATATACTGCCTATGCTAGAGTACGGTATGGTCGATTCTAGATGTGGAAAAACACAGGTAGGATTGTTTTTTATCAACTACGGATTCAACATTTCAAATAAATTAAGGATTACAATCTCTATCAGTTCACTACTAAACATTTAAACATCCATTAATCATTCAATTTCACATATAAAATTTAAACACAGCAATATAAAAGACTGTAGAACCTGTTTAAGCTGGACAACAATAGTGTTGGGAGGTTGTTCCTCTTTGCCAACTCCTAGAGAGCACTCAAACAGTGTCTCCTCAAGACCCCCGAGCCTATTCCTGGTATCCCTAGCTGAGAACTGGTGGAGCAGCAACAAAATACTAGTCCAATGACTCAGTAATAACTCTGCACTCAACAGTAAGATCCTTCAGCTGAAAAGCTGTACTAGATCACTATCTACAGTTTACCCCTCAAACACCTTCCACAAATTCCCTTCCTATTGAAATCCTTTGAAGTACTTTCACCTGAGTGATTCTCTTCTTGGAATGAGCAGCCCTCAGCTCTCTTCAACAAGCATTTTTATTAAGATTGCCTAGGTCTTTTTGGGTTAGTTGTCATTAATTGATCCACCTGCTCTGACCCCAGTTTCTTGGGGAATCATGATCCCAAATGTAGGGAGGTTTCCACCTACAACATTGGAAGTGTTTAAGGATGCTGCCACTTGTCTGTTTGCACTCCACACAGTATCCTCCACCAAATTGATAGTAAACACTCTTTTAACAGCTCTCCCAAGCTATTGTCTCCACTTTTATTTATTTATAATTAAAATATTCAGAATTACATTCAACATCCTTGACTCTGTTGAGTCATCAATTACAACTTAGCATAAAATTTAACATATTGTATTGAAATAAAATAAAATAAAATAATATTAATTTTTTTCAAAATTAGGGTATGTGACGTATATACTGCAATAACTTACTTACTATTATGAAATGCATATTACATCTACTCATTTCAGTTTCATATTATTTCCTTCATCTATTTTATATACTCTGCATGTGCTGGAGTATGGTTTGGTCCTTCCAGATGTGGAAAAACATAGGTTAGAATTATTTTCCATCTATTTCAGATTCATTCTTTCAATAAAATTAAAAGATATCTAACTCTAACAGTTCACAACTAAAACATTTAACATTCATTTATCAGTCATATTAGAATTTTACTATATAACATAGTAACACAATAGAATGTAGAACCTGATTAAGATGGACAACAACAGTGTTAGGAGGTCGTTCCTCCCTACCAAACTCTTGGAGAGCACTCAAACAACACTTCCTAAGGACCCCCGAGCCTGTTCCTGGTTTCCTTAGCTGAGAACTGGTGGAGCAAGAAAACAATAGACTAGTCCAATGACTCAGTCATCACTCTGCACTCAACAGTAAGATCCTTCAACTGTAAAGCTGCACTAGATCACTTAGCAGTTAACCCCTCAAACTCTTTCCACAAATTTCCTTGCCATTTAATTTCTCTGAAGTACATTCACATGAATGATCACTTCTCTAGAATGAGCAGTCTCAGCTCTCTTCAATGGGAATTTTTATAAATATTGCCTAGTTCTTTTGGGTCAGTTGTCATTAAATGAGCCACCTGCTCTGATTCCACTTTCTTGGAGAATCATGACCCCAAATGTAGGGATTTTTCCACCTGCAACAGTTGGAATAGGTTTGAGGATGATGCCACTTGTCTGTTTTCTCTCCACCCAGTCTCCTCCACCAATTTGACTAGTAAACACTCTTTTAACGGCTCTCCTAAGCTGTTGTCTCCACCTTTATTTATTTATACTTAAAATATTTAGAATTACATTTAATATCCTTGAATCTACTGAGTCGTCAATTACAAATTAGCATAAAATTTAACATATTGTCTTTAAATAAAATCAAATAGGATAATATTATTTTTGAAAAATTGGGGTATGTGGCATACACATCCCCTTAGAACATAACATCGTCCTCGATGTTATTTATTCTTCATCCTCAGAATTCCTTTAGAAGAGAACTGGATATGCATTCACATATTTCTTTCCACTTCCCTGGTGGCTTCCTCTGGACTAACGTGCTTCCATTGCATCTTCACCTGTCCAATGTTGGGGTTTTGAAGTGTGAAATCCCTTGGCCCGAGGATACAATCTGGTTCCACCAGAAAATATCCTTCTGGTTCCACCTGTACATTGTTCTAGTTAACAACATGAGTATCATCATGAACATATTTATGGAATGCATAAATGTGAAAAACATTATGTACTCTTAATTTAGTGGTAATGCTAATTGATAAGCTACTTGTCCAATCCTGGACAAAATTTCAAATGGACCACAGTAACGAGGTGCTAGTTTTGCACAACTCCCCAATCTTAGAGAGATCGTTTTGGGCCTTACCTTGATGAACACATGTTCACCTACCTGAAACTCCTTTGGAGTTATTTTTAAGTCTTCTAGACTTTTTTGTCGATCCTGTGCAACCTTCAGATTAACTTGTACCTGCTTTACAATTTATTCCATTTCCTTTAACAGTTCAAGACCTAATACTAATTTATCTACTGGATTACTCCAAGAGATAGGAGTATTACATTTCCTTCCATACAAAATTTTGAAAGGACTAAATCTGGCTGATGTATGATAATTATTATTATAAGCAAATTATACCAGATGCAAATAATCCTCCCATTTACCTGGCTGGTCTTTCACATACATTCTTAATAAATCTTCCGGTACTTGGTTTACTCTTTTAGTTTGTCCATCTGTTTGAGGATGGAACAAAGAACAAAAATTTAATGTACTGTTTAATCCTTTAAATAGAGACTTCCAAAATTTTCCTGTAAATTTAGGATCATTGGTAGAAAATTTATTTTAATGACTGATAATAAATGATTAAAATTTCTGTTAGATCAGCCTAATCTAAATGCTAGACAAGCTAGGTGGCTATCTTTTCTAAGTGAGTTTGATTTCAAAATTCAGCACATTAAAGGTAAATAAAATAAAGTTGTTGATGCATTAAGTAGAAATGCAAGGCTGAATTTTGCAGCAGTTATCAGCACATATACTATATATTTGGATGAAAAGCTTAAAGTAGGAAGAAAACAAGATGAAATTTACCAAAATTTACAAACTAAAACTAAAGAAAATCCAATAGAAAACTTAAGTAAAGGGTACAGTTTGAATGCCAAAGAATTTTTACTGTATAAACATAGAATGTATGTACCTAACGTACCTAAAGTCAAGCTGTTAATTTTGGATGAAATCCGGAAAACATGCCCTTTTCATGAATTTTTAATTTTCTAGACGCATAGGCAATACCATGCCCTTTTTGAGTCAGAACATTGCCTAAACCATCATTACAGGCATCAATGCACACTACAAACTCTTTATTTGGATCCACTATTCTTAAAATAGGTGCGCTGGTTAATAAAGTTTTTAAATTTTTAAAGCTTTCCTCACATTTTTTATTATAGTCAAACTTCTTTCCCTTCTTTTGCAAAGAACTTATCGTGCTCGCAATCCTTGAAAAATGTTCAATGAACCTCCGGTAGTAACCGGTAATTCTCATGAAATATCGAACATTAGTTACATCCTTAGGGACCGGCCAATCATCGATCGCCTTTAGCTTTTCGGGATCTACTGAAATCGCTTCCTTCTTCACCACATGACCTAAGTATTGAATCTTATCCTTAAAGAAATCACATTTACTAAACTTTGCAAAGATTTGATGATCTCGTAACTCTTGCAAAATAATTTTTAAATGTTCTTTATGTTCTTCTTCATTTTTTGAATAGATTAAAATGTCGTCAATAAACACAACCACAAACTTATCTAGATACTTATGCATAACGTTATTCATTAAACACATGAAAACAATGGGGGCATTAGTAATCCCGAATGGCATAACGACAAACTCATAATCACCATATCGAGTTCTAAAAGCCGTCTTAAAGATGTCTTCATCTTTAATCCTAACTTGATGATATCCAGACCTTAAATCTATTTTCAAAAACACCGTGCCTCCACATAGTTGATTAAATAGATCATCTATTCAAGGCAATGGGTATTGATTTTTAATGGTTATCTTATTCAACTGACGGTAATCTATTCAAAGTCGCATGGTTCTGTCCTTTTTCTTAACGAAGATGACAGATTCCCCCTGGGGAGACCCTCTAGGTCGAGTATACTTTTATCAATAAGTTCTTTTAGTTGAGATTTTAATTCATTAAGTTCAAGTATGTTCATTCGATAAGGGGCCTTTGAGCTAGGTACTGCACCAGGTACCAGCTTAATGGTAAAATCCAGTTCCCTATTCGGAGGTTCTCCCTGAATTTCTTCCAAAAATACATCAACATATTCTCTTAAGACTGGTATGTCTTCCAATTTTAATTTATCTTTATTAATTAGACTCTCCTCATTTTTTATTGTTACTACATAATATTTACAACCCTTCGTAACAACTCTTTTAAGTTGTAGAGTAGAAATCTGCCTTATGGTGGTTTTTCTAGGAATTCCTTTTACACTTGCTTGTTTTCCATCACTGTTTAAACATGTGAAGGTTTTATCATAACAATTTAAAATTACCCTATGTTGTTCTAACCAATCCATACCAATCAATAAATCATAAGAACCAAGAGGCAATACATTAAGCTTTATAACAGTTTCAAAATGATCCATAACTACTGCACATTCTTTTACAAAACAAGTTACCTTCCTTTTAGCACCAGTGGCTAACTAAACCAACCAAGAATTTTCAATTTTTTCAATAGGTAACTTACATTTTCATACCATTTTAGGTGCATTATAAATGACACTAGCTCTAGGATCAATTAAAATAGTTATAGGGGTTTCATTTATCATACCTTCTACTTCCATCGTGGAAGTTTGATATTCTGGTTGTCGATTCTCCAAGGCTGCGTTGATTCTGGGCATAGTCCTTACTAATTCTCCAACAGTCATCTCCTCCTGTATGGTATGAATATTACTGACATTCTTTTTCTAATTAGGACAGACTGAAGCATAGTGTGGGCCATTACACTTCCAACACTTTATAGGTTCTTTGCACTCAAATTTATTGGTATAATTACCATGGTTATTAGCAAATTCTTTACGATTAGAATTATTCTGATTGCTTGGTGAATTATTCTTATTTCCTGGGAAATTTTTGTTAGAAATATTTATGGTTTTTTTGTTCTTAGAATTTCTATTTGGCACAAATTATTTATTCTTTTGATCATATTGGTTATTATTCTTCTTGGCCTTCCAGTTGGCCATACTTTCCTTCTTTCGATTCTATTCAGAACAAAAGTTGGATTTCCTCATAGCTTCTTCCAAGGTCTTTGGATTGTCAAATTCAATCTTGTCCTTAATATTATAAGGCAGACAGCTAAGGAATCGATGTACATTTGGTTTCTCATCTACAAGGTATGGCACATACCTAAGTAGACTTAAAAACTTGTTGTTTAGATCTTTCATTGTCATTGATCCTAATTTAAGCTCATAAAATTCTTTTTCTCTCTCTTCATAGTATTGCTCAGACATAATTTTCTTTTTAAAATACCTTTTGAAGGTACTCCAATTTACATTGTTCTCTTTTACTCCCTTAACTCTCTTTAAGTCCTTCCACCAAATGTTAACCTTTCTTGAGAGATTGTAGATAGCGATTCTAGAGTTTAATTGGTTAGAATAGTTATATATCTAGAAATACTTCTTCATCCCAGATAACCAGGATTGCACTTCCTCCCCCTTCTCAGTCTCTCCATTGAATGTTGGTGGTTTTATCTTTTTAAATTCCCCATAAATTTCGTCATAAGGTTTGTATTTCCTCTTTTTAGTGTAATGGTTATCATCACTACTATCACTAGTAGAATGGTAGTTTCGTTGTTCACCAAACACCTTTGAAGATGACCTGCTTTCATTTTTAGTATATTTCATCTTTTTAAATTTATGTTGATGACTTGTATCTTCTGATTCAGTTCTTCTACCCCTACCCTCAGTTTGAAACTTTTCTGTTAGGATCTGATTTAGCACCTCCTAAGTCCTCAGAATCCTTTCATTCTCTCGCTTTACAGATTTCATTTCAGATTTTAGGTCGTTTACATTTATTAACAGTTCTAAGGAATTTTTAGTTAAATCCTCTGGTATAGGATATCTTGGTAAGTTTTCTGGTTCAGTAAATGGAGATTCCTCCTCTGCATACTCCTCCAGCCTTTCCATACCTGTTTGTTAAACTTCAGAAAATGATTTCTCTATTGAATAACATTTAAAATAAAATGCATCAGCATAATAATTCAATTTATTGTTTCATAAAAGCTATTTGGGATTCATCAAGGCCTAGTGTTTGAACCTTGTGCTCTGATACCACATGTCAAAACCCCAAATTTCATAAAAATTTAAAATTTTGAGATAACATGAAATGTTTACAGTTGTAGTTAGATAACTGCTAGCAACTAAAGAAATGAAACAGAAGAATAAAAATAATCATTACAATTAACACATATAGATTAATGTTGATTTAATTTTGATAAGTGATGTGAGTAATCTACATTCGAATATTTAGCTGTACTAATGGTTTGAATGTCAAGTAGATGAGGAGTCATTTTCTAGCTGGGGCTTACTTGGCGATTGATAACGTATCTAGATTTCTGGATCTTTACAGGCTTGACAGGTAAATCTTGACCCTGTAAAAGTTTATTAAGTCGTTAAACAAGATATATTTCTTTTTGCTTAAAGTACTGCTAGAGTAAAAGTTTGTTTAGAAGACTCAATATCCTGCAAGGTAAAGTAATGTTTTCTTTTACTTGACCCACAATACAATATTAGTTAATCTTCATGTCGTAAGCATTATAAATGTCATTCTAATGTTATTTTTTATCACATAGATCTTTAATATAGATATAACCTCCTTCTAACTTTACTCTAAGTAATTTCCAGTTCTTAAAAGAGCTCATGATATTATTTCATAACTCTTCCTTGGACATAAGAATATAATGCTATTATTATCATAATAATTAAATCACTTCTTACCATCATAGAAATGGACCTAAGCCTTTCAGAACATAAGCCTACTATGTACTTTTTATCTCTATTTTAATTAGGCTTCAATATAGTGAATTTATCAGCTTACATCGCCTATAATTTTAAATTCTCCTCTGCATAAAAACATCATCAAGTTGTGAATTGAATTCCTATTTTCTGTATGAATAACATCATGCGATAACTTCATATTACCCTACTATCTACTTAAATGTAAAAGCAGTGCAATAAATTCCTAGATAGTTTACTATCCTAAACTCTAAATTCTAACATACCTTGACTTGATTCGTCTTAGATCTTGGTAAATATTATGGAGTTCAAAGATCATCTACTTGTAGGTTTTATATCCTACATCTAGTACTGTAGATCCCATTTAAGAATAGGAGTTATTCTTGTATATAAAATTTACTATATCTATATGCACCTTATTAGTTTAAATCTAAATCTTATAGCTTAAACAATCATAGCTCATGATTGTAAGGAAAAGTCAAATAAGGCATTAACAATCGTGTCCAAACTTCTACTATTCTCTGAATATTTTTCTTACAAGTTTGGTTTTGAAAGGTTATAACATCCTCACAAAACTAGGAATCAAAATCATAAATAAAATATTTGAGAAAGAAAAGCATCGAATCCATATGCAAATTGACTCTTCACCAAAGCTATTTGCAAAGTTTAGACATTATATTAATGATGGTTTACCACTTGTTCATCATCAAGGCTTGACTTCATTTGGAATATGATATTGACTTTATGTGATAATACGTTATCATTACATGCATAATGTAATTGATTTATCAATTAATATGATTGCAGTTGGAAACTATACATAAGAACCCACCGTGAAGTGAAAGTATTTGAGTACACGTCGAACTCTCCTCGCCATGCAATACATGGCTTATAAGTCTTACCTTCCAACCCTAAACTTCATTGTTCAGTGAGGGTTTCGGTCTCTGCTTCATTGGGTTCACTTCGGCCATGAGGGTCGTAGCTGCTTGCCTCCAGCTCCACTGTCTGTGCATTTTCTTTGAAGAACCATTGCTTAGAGTGAGAGATGTAAGTCATAGCTCATGAAAGAGTTGGTTTTTGCAAACAACCTTGCTATGCATGAGGATTGTATTACACAATTGGTATTTTTAGTGTTGAAGTCGTTTTTTAGCCATTGGCTTGGCTTGCTCCTGCTCTAGTTGTCAATGTAGTTGATAACCCAAACTCAGCTACCTCCTTCTCAGGTGAATGCAAGGGCTGTTGTGCTCGTGGTATCGGTTTTCCTCCTTCTTGACCTCGGCTTCCAACATTACAGGTAACTCCTCGTTTTTAAGAAGTTGGAATCTTATGAAAAATTTACAGTTTCAGTTCCATACACAAGTTTTTAATTATATTTTGGTTTCCAATTTTGCAGGGATAGTTCACCTTAACAGTGACAGTAACCACTTCTCAAATGGACCGACGTTCAGTCTACGGTAAGCCCTAGTTTCCAAATGGCCCTCCCTCCTTGTGCAAACCTTAGAGGAAAGTTTACAGCTAGAAGAGGTTATGACATGTTTTACCCAGTCTTGGGTTGTTGTTCATCAATTTATTAGTTTTGGTTTTTTTCAGACCCTTGCTTACAGTAGGGTAACTCTGGCTCAAGCCGTGACTTGTAAATGCTCGTTTCTCATGGTAAAATGTTTTTACAATACTGTATGTTTTGTTACATAGTCTATAGTTTTGTTTATTAAACCCATGTCGCAATATGGGTTCAACGGATCAGAGCTGGTTTTTTTTGTACAATGACTATGTTTAAATCCTTACGACTTGTCAAGCAATACACATGGTTTTCCTTCGAGTTTGGACTCAGTTTATATTAATGCTATTATTGTGACTCAGTAAACTAGGGTTTTTACCCTATTCGACTATGTAATTTTAATTTTTACTGTGTATTATTTATTTTGTATGAAAATATTTTTAATGGTTTAAAGACTGTCACTCAGTCATATTATAACATTGTTTTACTTGCTCACTCATAAATTTCGAGCTAGGGTTTCTTGAATGAGACCTTCGTTTACATAAATATTTCAATTAGTTTATTATTTAATAAGTATTGTTAATTATTAAACTTGTTTTAATTAATGTACATGTGTGTTGTGAAAATTGTGAGTGATATTTAAATATCATTTCTTTTATTTGTTCTTGATAAATGATAATTACATTCCATAAAACCCTTCTTGTTTATATTAATTGTTGTATTAGTTTAGTTAACATTATAAGTAAATGAACTAAGTAATTCTAGTTTATTTCTCCGTTTTTCTGAAAGTACTAAATTAGTTTACCTATATCCTTTCTACTATATTTGGAAATAGTTAAAACATAAAAGAATATATTGATAACATAACACATTTTATCCTTTTGCATATTTTGATTTGAAATAAAGAAAGAGTAATGTACTCTATATAAACATAACGCCTTATCCACTACGGTATTTTATTAACCTAATAATTCTTCTACCTGTAATGGAATATTGTTATTTCATGATCAGTATATTTATATAAACAAAGAACATAAATAACCAGGTTATTGGTCTTTTGATATTATCCTACATCCTACAATAACTTACTTGGTATTATGAAATGCATATTACATCTACTCATTTCAGTTTCTTATTATTTCCTTCATCTCTTTTAAATACTTTGCATGTGCTGGAGTACAGTCTGGTCCTTCCAGATGTGGAAAAACACAGGTTAGAATTATTTTCCATCTATTTTAGATTCATTCTTTCAATAAAATTAAAAGATATCTAACTCTAACAGTTCACAACTAAAACATTTAACATTCATTAATCAGTCAGATTAGCATTTTACTATCTAACACTCTAACACAATAGAATGTAGAACCTGATTAAGATGGACAACAACAGTGTTAGGAGGCCATTCCTCCCTACCAAACTCTTGGAGAGCTCTCAAACAATTCTTCCTCAAGACCCTCGAGCCTATTCTTGGTCTCCTTGGTTGAGAACTGGTGGAGCAAGAAAACAATAGACTAGTCCAATGACTCAGTAATCACTCTACACTCGGCAGTAAGATCCTTCAGCTAAAAAGTTGCACTAGATCACTTAGCAGTTAACCCCTCAAAGTATTTCCACAAATTCCCTTTCCATTGAATTTCTCTTAAGTGCATTCACCCAAATGATCACTTCTCTAGAATGAGCAGCCTCATCTCTCTTCAATGGGCATTTTTATAAAGATTGCCTAGCTCTTTTGGGTCAGTTGTCATTAAATGGGCCACCTGCTTTGATCACACTTTCTTGGGGGATCATGACCCCAAATGTTGGGAGGTTTCCACCTGCAACAGTTGGAAGAGGTTTGAGGATGCTGCCACTTGTTTGTTTTCTCTCCACCCAGTCTCCTCCACCAATTTGACCAGCAAACACTCTTTTAACAGCTCTCCTAAGCTATTGTCTCCACCTTTATTTATTTATAATTAAAATATTCAGAATCAAATTTAATATCCTTGACTCTGTTGAGTCATTAATTACAACTTAACATAAAATTTTGTTGAAATATTGTAACTTCGAAGAATATTCTTTATGTATCTTTTGTGGTCCTCAATGGTCCAACCGGGAGAACCACTTGTATTACATTGTACCCCGATACTCCTAATCGGAAGAACTAATAAGAGTCATGAGGTAGTCCCCTCTAATTGTAAAGGTGGGTCATCAGCACCCCAGTGTGGTTACTTGAGCCTAGATGTGTAACTCGAGCCTACATGAGTTAACTTAAGCCGACATGTTAATTGAGTAAACTTTAAGTAAACAGATGAATATAAATAGAGGTGTAGTGCTCCTCATTTGTGACACACTCACTCACTTGGAATAGCGCACTTATGGAGGAGAGAAGTTGTTGGAGAAGGAGGAGAATCAGGTTTTTGATCTCGTTGTTGGTTTTACCTTTTTCCCTTTTGGGGCATCTATATTGAGGAAGCTTTTGCTGGGTTTTTCTCCCTTTAGGGTTTTCCCAGGATAAATCTGTGTTGTTCTTGTGATACTATTTCTTTCAGTGATCCTGTTTTATATGCTTTTATTATGAAAAATGAAATGATATACTGATGTCTTAGCTAATCATATGAAAAGTTAACATGGTATCAGAGCTAACCTGAATAGGGCAGATTTCACAAGTTACAGAATCTAGGGCTTATTATTTTTTGGTTCTCTCTCCACAATCAATTATCAAAAGAAGGCTAGGCTGACTCTCCTTTGAAGGGTGCATCGTTCTGTCGAAGCGGAATTCGATTCCGAGCATTTTCAATTTTCGATGTGGAAATTAGGGATTTCTATAGAAGAGGAATTTTTGAGTGAGACCAGCATAGGATTTTTCTCCTCATCAAAACTGAATTTTAGAGACCTGGATCAAGAATTTTGGTTGGGTGAATCTCCAGGAAAGTCAAACCCTAGTTTGACCCCGAGCTAGGAAAACCCTAAATACTAAAACTGCTACGTTTTGGAACATTCGCTATATTTCGATATTGTTGAAGGATCAGGAGCTGCAAATTGCAGGGGATGAAGCTAAAATCCGGATGAACACTGTTTCCAAAATTCATCTTCAGATTCGCTGTATTCCAGGAGATATGTTCTCTCCAAGTTAGGGTTCCAGCCTCTTCCAGAATTCATCCCTAAACAGGACACCTGGGGAGAATTGCAATATCTTGGGATACAGAGGTCCAAATGGAATTCCTGAAAATGTTCCATAAAGGGCATGGACTTTAATTTTTGTGGTCCAAATTTCAGACTCAGAAGATGAACCAGTGATACATGGCATGCCGTACAACTTCGCTGTTCTGAACAGTCCTATAACAAGTCACCTTGGGAAAAGGATGATAAATCCCAAATGGTGAAACCAATTCTGATGAAATATATGGTGGTGGATCAGGGACATGCGAGGTTATCTCAGTGAAAACGTTCAGACATAGAGGAGCATAAATATCGGAGATATCACAGAAACAGTAACAGGCATTTTTGCAGAAGAAATTGGAAAATTAGGGCTTCCTGTTCTGGGAGCTTCCCTCCACTGTTTTTCAGAAATGGAGTACATTGGACAGCTCCATTTGAAGAGATCTATATTTCTAGCCAATCATATCTAAAATATTCCAAGTTTTTGAAATTAGGGTTTCTGTGACAAACCCGGGATCAGTCAGCTCCGGAACCAGGACGGACACCTCAAATCGGTAAGATCTAATCCTTTGGTATGTTCATTTGAGGTTCTCTTTTCAAAGTTATCTATGACATCAGCTTGATGATAAGCTTGGTGAATTTGACAACTTCCAATCCTAGAAGTATATGATCTCTCTGAATAAAATGGATTGGACACCTACATGAGCATAGAGGTTCCAGTTTCAGAGGGAGATGAGGCTAGAAGCCTTTCTCAAGAAGAACTTGGTCAAATCCCAGCAGATCATTGATGATTCAGTTACGAATCAACTTGTACTACAAGTGTCTTCCCTAAAGACATTGATTAGGGTTGATTTCTTGACCAAGCTATTTGAAGGGAAGAACATAGATCAAAATATGACCTTAAGAAATCAGCTGAAGAATGTGAAGATCCAGAATGCAGAGACCATGCAGTCATAAGGATATCTCAAATCAAAGAACAACTTCAAGAAGGGATAGAAGAAGTGAAGAATGCAGAAGTGGTGATGGCCACCTTGAATGGCCTCCCAGGATCATAGAATTCATTCATTTAAGAAATGTGTTCTAGAAGGAAGTGATTACTTTCAACGGACTTTGGGAAGAAGAAGAAGCTCATCTCTGAAGATCAAGCTCTCATCTTCCAAAGAATATTCCTCAATCAATGAGAAATATGAAGATCTCAACTCTTGAAGAACTTCTTATCCACCTCAGCATTTGGATAAGAAATGATGCTGAAGAAGACGATGAAGCTGAAGACTTAAGAAGGAATATACCCATGAAACAAATAAAGATAAGTATTCAATTGTCATTTCATAATATTGTTTTGTTATACATTTGATTATATTCAGTGATGTGTTATGCATGATAGATTGTTTGCATTAATGACTATATACTACTAATATGCATGTGATGGGTAAGTAGCTCATGGTGCTATACAAATCTCCATTGTTACTTATCAAACCTTTTTGCTGACATATTGGATTAGTGCACGATCTCAATAATGTCATGGTGGAAATGGAAGGCATCTAGAAATTTTATGTGAGATATGGATGAATATTGTATTGACTAAACAATTGCATGATGCATAAGCATTTTTCTTTGTGCTTATGTTTTATGAAATAGTTCTAACCATGCAACTGGTGCATTTGAATTGCAGGAAAGGTCATGAACAACCTCCTACAAGAAAAGAAGGATGAGACTTGTTCCACTCCAATAAACATGAATCTAAGGCTCCCAGGGTCAGAGACACCATGACGGAAGAAAGAGATTCAGAGAGTGGTAGATCCACCTTGAAGGATGAAGACCACCATGGGTACAAGAGATAACTCAAGATGAAGAAAAGAATGCTATGAAAGAAGCTATGATCAAAGAATAACAATTAATCATGAGAAATGATATGATGGAACAAGTGTACAAAGCAAGGTTCATGATTCTCCCCAGAAAGAATAGATTATGACATGCCATACTCTATTGACCAGTATATATCAAGCATATAACCATCTATACAGAATGAAGAGGGAAGATGATACTCCACTTCAGGGGGAGTGACTACAGAAAATTATATCTGAGTTTGACATGGTACGACATGATGGATAGCTTTGTGATGGATGGAGACTTTACCAAGAGTAAAGTGGGTTCCAACCTTCAAGGTTGATTGCAGAAGACTAGGATCTGCTGATGACCTGAGAAGACAAACTCATAGAAGATGTTGTGATACTAGAATGATGTTTGGGATATAGTACTCAAACCAGAAAGCAAGAATGTGGTATCTTCCAAATGGATTTGCAAGATAAGATATGTTGCTGATAGAAGTAAGGTAAGAGTTGCGGCTAGAGGGTTCTATCAGAAAGAGGGAATTAATTCTGAGGAGACACTTACTTCTGGAAGCAAGGTACATTTCCTTCAAAACTATCATGGTAGTTTCTTCCATGATGAAGTAAAGACAAGACTTCCTTAATGGTATGATTGAGGAAGAGTTTTACATCGAATAGTCACGAGGATTTAAAGTTGAAGATAGAAGGAATCAAGTATGCAAGTTGAAGAAGGCCCTCTATGGCTTGAAGAAAGCTCCCAGAGCTTCATATGAAAGAATAGATAGTTTCCTGATGAGCATGGGCTTTTCCAACAATAAAGTTGATCATAACCTTTCTTACAAGGTTGTAAAATTTGTACCTATCATTCTATTACTATATGTGGATGACTTATTCTTGACAGGGAATGAGAAATAGATCATGGAAAGTAAGAAGAAACTAACAGAACAATTTGAGATGAAAAGCCTTGGGTTAATGCATTATTTCCTAGGTCTGGAAGTATGGCAAAGTTCAGAAGGAATCTTTCTCAACCAGGGAAAGTATGTGGCAGAGATATTGAAGAGATGCAAAGTCATGGCCACACCCATGGACTCCAACCTGAAGCTGTTAGCTGATGACTCATTAGAGTTAGTGGTTGTGACTCACTACAGATAGATTATTGGGTCATTGATGTACTTAACAAATACCAGACCAAACATTTGTTTTGCTATGAACACCTTAAGTCAATAACTTGTTCAACCAAGTCCGGTTCACCTAGTAGCTGCAAAACATGTGATGAGATATCTGAAAGAGACTATAGACTTTGGTCTATACTATGATGGTAGCCATGAGTATAGATTGTATGGCTACACAGATGTAGATTGGGCTGGAAGTATCTCAGATAGGAAAAGCACATCAGGTATATGCTTTTGTTTGAAGTCTGCTATGAGTTCATGGTTTAGCAGGAAACAGTCCAATGTTTCTCTTAGCACGGTTGAAGCAGAATACATAGCAGATTGCTCTACTAATTTGTGAAGCCATATGGCTTCAGAAGCCGATATCAGTTCTCTTTGACCTAAAGATGGATACAACAATGATTCTATGTGATAACCACTATTGTGATGACAAAGAACCCTGTGTTCCATGTAACACGTAGAAATCCGGTATTTCTACATACAAGATAAGATGAAGATAATGATACTATAGATGCAGATGATGGCGATTTAGTATTTCTATACTGAATATAGAGATGATGATGTTTCAGTATTCTCATACTGAAGATATAGATGATGATGATTTCAGTATTCCCATACTGAAGATATAGATGATATTTCAGTATTTACATACTGTAGATATAGATGATGGTGATTCCGTATTTCTATACTAAATATAGAGATGATGATGATTTCAGTATTTCTATACTGAAGATATAGATGATGATGCTTTTAGTATTCACATACCAGAGATACAGATGGTGATAGATTTGTATTCATATATTGAAGACATAGATGATGATGGTTTGGATGATGATGTACCGACGAAGCCTCTGCCTCGAGTAGAGTTTGAACACTTTCAAGACAAGCTTGGTGTTGTTCGGAAAGACCTTCCTCGAAAGGGGGAGTAGCAATGTTGCAGAGGGATTGTATCATCCTGGGACATCTGTCCATAATAGATCCGGTGACCTTGGTCATCGAGAAGTTGATGGGATTGTATCATCCTTCGACACCTTCCCTAAAGTGATCCGGAGACCTCGGTCTTCGAGAATGAAGAGGGATTGTATCATCCTGGGACATCTGTCCATAATAGATCCGGTGACCTCCGTCATCGAGAACGTGATGGGATTGTATAATCCTTGGGCACCTTCCCTAAAGTGATCCGGAGACCTCGGTCTTCGAGAATGAAGAGGGATTGTATCATCCTGGGACATATGTCCATAATAGATCCGGTGGCTTCGGTCCTCGAGAATGTGGTAGGATTGCACCATCCTTGGACATAGTCCTAAAGTGACAGGGAGTGATTATCCTGTAATTGTATCCGGTGAATTCGGTCGTCGAGAATGTGGTAGGATTGCATCATCCTTGGACTCAATTCCTAAAGCGATAGGGAGTGATTTTCTCGTAATTGTATCCGGTGACTTCGGTCATCGAGAATGTGGTAGGATTGCATCATCCTTGGACTCAAGTCCTAAAGTGATAGGGAGTGATTATCCCGTAATTGTATCCAGTGACTTTGGTCATCGAGAATGTCATAGGATTGCATCGTCCTTGGACTTAGTCCTAAAGTGATAGGGAGTGATTATCCTGTAATTGTATTCGGTGACTTCGGTCGTCGAGAATGTGGTAGGATTGCATCGTCCTTGGACTTAGTCCTAAAGTGATAGGGACTGATTCTCCCGTAATCAATCCGGTAACTTCGGTTGTCGAGAATGTGGTGGGATTGTATCATCCCTGGACTTTAAGTCCAAAAGTGATCCAAAGACTTTTAGTATTTGAGTTGTGGATTGCAAGTTGTTGCTGATGATGATGATGCCGTACTGATCAAAAGATCAGAATATGATGATGATGACATACTGATCGAAAGATCAGAGTATGATGATGTTGTTTCTATGTTGATGATGTTTCTGATCAAAAGATCAGAGTATGATGATGATGTTTTTGATCGAAAGATCAGAATGTGATGATGATTATGATCGACAGATCAGAATATGATGATGATGATGTTGCTGCTGATCGAAAGTTCAAGGTGTTGAAGATGTTGGTGTTGATCGAAAAGTCAAAGTGCTGAAGATGTTGCTGATCGAAAGTTCAAAATGCTGAAGATGTTGTTGCTGATAGAACAGTCAAATTGCTGAAGATGTTGCTGATCGAAAGGTCCAAGTGCTGAATATGTCGTTTCTAATTGAAAGATCAAAATGCTGAAGATGTTGTTGTTGATCAAAAAGTCAAAGTGCTGAAGATGTTGCTGATCGAAAGTTCAAAATGCTGAAGATGTTGTTGCTGATCGAACAGTCAAATTGCTGAAGATGTTGCTGATCGAAGGGTCCAAGTGCTAAAGATGTCATTGCTAATTGAAAGATCAAAATGCTGAAGATGTTGTTGCTGATCGAACCAGTCAAAGTGCTGAAGTATGTCGCTGCAAATTGAAAGATCAAAATGCTGAAGATATTGTTGATGATGAAGACTGAAGATTGAAGATTAAGACTACATGATGTTGAAAAGCTTCCAATGATTTATAGATGTGTTGCCCTGCTAATGTTGATGATGTCCGCTATCTCTACTATTGTTGTTGTTGATGTAGAATACCCTTCTCGTTAAGGGGGAGTGTTGAAATATTGTAACTTTGAAGAATATTCTTTATGTATATTTTGTGGTTCCCGATGGTCCAACCGGGAGAACCACTTGTATTACATTGTACCCCGATGCTCCTAATCGGAATAACTAATAAGAGTCATGAGGTAGTCCCCTCTAATTGTAAAGGTGGGTCATCAGCACCCCAGTGTGGTTACTTGAGCCTACATGTGTAACTCGAGCCTACATGAGTTAACTTAAGCCGACATGTTAATTGAGTAAACTTTAAGTAAACGAATGAATATAAATAGAGGTGTAGTGATCCTCATTTGTGACACACAACTCACTTGGAATAGCGCACTTATGGAGGAGAGAAGTTGCTGGAGAAGGAGGAGAATCAGGTTTTTGATCTCCTTGTTGGTTTTACCTTTTTCCCTTTTGGGGCATCTATATTGAGGAAGCTTTTGCTGGGTTTTTCCCTTTAGGGTTTTCCCAGGATAAATCTGTGTTGTTCTTGTGATACTGTTTCTTTCAGTGATCCTGTTTTATATGCTTTTATTATGAAAAATGAAATGATATACTGATGTCTTAGCTAAGCATATGAAAAGTTAACAAATTTAACATATTGTATTTAAATAAAATCAAATAGGATAATATTATTTTTGCAAAATTGGGGCATGTGACACTTTTTTTATTATGAGTCGACGTTCTTCTTATGTGCACTCTTCCTAGAGCCTATTGAAGGTAATTGCTTACTTCTGTCACACATTCCTCGAATGAATGAATCCCATGATCTTGGGAGGGAAATCAAGGTGCTTATAGCATTATCTTATTCTTCTTCGATTTATTTGTCATAGCATCGAACACTTACTTTTGGTGTCTTCAAATATGACACATGAGGGATGAGATGATCTTTATTAGAATATATAATGATTCCATTTTCTCTAGCCTTAGCCTCATCTCCCTTTGGCTCTTAGAACTTCCTTATTGAAATACTGATCCAAGTCAATATCTCCAAGGATCACACAGGTCCTATACTTCAATCTTTGAAAGTTGTTAGCTTCACCAATATTTTCAACAAGATGGTGTGATTATTCATTTTGAAATGATAACCTCAAATATAAATAGCAAAAAAATTAGATCTTACGGATTTGAGGTGTCCGTCTTCATTCTTGAGCTCACTGATCTAGGGTTTGTCAGAGAAACCCTAATTTCCAAAAATTGGAATTTGAAACTTATGCTTGGGTATAAATATAGGCCTCTTCAAGGAAAGTTGTCCAATGTACTCCTTTTCTGAAAATAGTGGAGGGGAGCTCCTAGAACAAGAAGCCCTAGTTTTCCAATTTCTTCTGCTAAAATGATTGAGATTGATTATGTTGTATATTGGATGTTTAGGATCCTTAAAGTATGAATATTCTCACTATGATATCTAGATAAGTCTTATTTCCAACCCTATAGGTTAGAGAAGAAATGGATTCTCCAAGTGGGACTTATTTTTATTTTACCAAGGTGACTCTTTTGGGGTCTGTTCAACATAGTAAACTTGTACAAACTTACAAGTGTCATTGGTTCCCATTCTGGGTCTAAAAGGTGTACCACAGAAAGTATATTTTGTTCCCTACTTGAAACATCTTGTGAAATTTCATTTGGACCTTCCTAGCCCAAGATATAGAAAATCTCACTAGGTCACCTGTTTATGACTGTATTCTACTGGAGGTTGGAACCCTAATTTGGAGGAACCATATCTTCTGAAGTATAGTGAATATGAGGCTGAAAATTTTAGACAAAGTACAAAATGGATTTATATTATTCTTGTAACTTTTATAGCTTCTAATCCTTCTCTAATCTTGCATTATAGCGAAAGTTATAGAATGATTAAATTCTGTCTTCTAGCGTTTTCAGGCACGAAACCCTAATTTCCATTAGATTCCATTGCAATTGTATTTCAGCTGTAGAGTGAAACTTTTATGATTCAGAAACTGCTACCAACAAGATATGCACCCTAGTGAGGCAAGTTATCCTAACCCTCATTGCTTGATGATCAGTGGAGAGAACACCTTCAGCTAGGAATCCCTAGTTGTCGCACCTGTACAGCACCTTATTTAAGAGAGGATCTGATACCATGTTATATTTTCTGAAGATCTAATTAGAATATCTAGGATATTTATCTGAAATAATAACAAGTACAAAAAAATGCATAAGATATGAAAAATAAAAAAGACACAAATATTTTCATTAGGGAAACCATAAAGGAGAAAACCCTACAAAATTATTTAGAATAGTAAGATGATCAGAAGCAGTAATAATAAATGTTCAATAGCAAGCTTTATCTCCTCCTCCTATTGTCTCTCTTTCTCATGCGCCATAGAGAGTGTGTGAGGTATTTATAAATGAGGGAGAGTGACTCCCTATTTATAACCTTTCAAGTCACTGAACAAATATAAAACTTGAGCCTACATGTCATCTCACATGAGTCCCACTTCTCCTAGAGAGACCATAATTACATATTGCATGATGTTACACTGGGGACTATTTCCCTTACTTACAACGAAGGTTGTACCTCAAGGTCTAGACACAATTTAGACATCCTCTAAAGGGGTAACACACATCCCCAATGGGGGTACAACAACATATAATGATAATATACATCAAAACATCTTTCAAAGTTACAAATACATCTACAATATGTTCCACCAATGTTCTAGAATTAGAGGAGAAGAAATAGAAAAGTCTACTACTTGGTATTTTTTTTAAGGAGCATCCCAATAGAATGGCTGTTTAAGTGGGGGAGGGGTAGTTCTTTTTTTAACTGACCAACATTCTTTCAAACTTTCTATGGGGTTCAAAGAAGGATAAAATAACTAATTCACACTAAAAATCTTGTTTCTCTTCGCTTTGGAAAAAGAATGTTGAAATCTCTAATTTTTTGAAGACTCAATGCTTGCAATTAATTGGATAAAAAAAGATTAGTGTTTAAAAAATGTTCGACTTATTCCTTTGTTGACTGAGATTCAATATATTTCTAGAAAATTTAACTCACTCTATTGCACTCATGTATATAGGGAGCTCAATAAGGAGGAAAAATCCTTATCTAAGGAAGGTCTTTAGTTGGTTAAAGGGAAGTTGAACGTGACTGAGAATAGATAGGACCAGTCCTTCCATTTTTATCATCAACCTTTTTTTTTAAGAAAATGAGTAGGATCTATACAAGAAGAAATGAATATTTAATTTAACAAAGCCTTAATGACGATAAATGCCATAGTTTTTTCTTTTTTGGACCAATGATTGAAATATATGCAATTCTGTTTTTTTCCCTCCTTTGGTATAAAAGGATGTATCAGATCGAGTGTATTTTTGGAACTTTTTTGTAGAACCTATTTTCAGGAGATGCAAAATTTTCATGTGAAACTTCTAGTCATTTTTTTAGGTCTACAACATAATTGTCAGACATGATATTTTGAAGACTATTTATATGTAAGGCTTATATGACTGAAGACTGTTTATCAGTAATATATGTTTTGCATATATGTGCAAATGTAATTTTATACTCATTAATAAAATTATGATATTTTTTCCGAGGAAAAAAACATAATTAAACCCCCTTGGCCCGTTAATAAATGGCAATATATTTTCTCTTTTGTCTATCATATTTTATTCCTCAATATGAATGGACGTGATACGATATTTCCTACCAACTGACCACCATGTGAAATCTCCCGAGGAACACTTAAGGGGAGCTATATCCTAGGGGATTTCTACCCTTCTAACATTATCACAAAGGACCATGTTTAATTTGAGAGTATGAACGCAAATGTGGAGAGTGCGAAATTTACGCCCTCACATTTCGAGCTATTACCCTTTCACAAAATTTGGTCGTAACCATAACAATTAGAGTCTAATCTTAAAAGTGACAAGAGTGGGTGATGTGATTGTCACCCATGTTACAATATCCCTTTGACATGGAATGTTAAAAACAATAACACTAAAAATAAAATTGGCAATAAATGATTATTGTTAAAAATTAAAATTAAAATTAAAAAAAAAACATTTTTTATGATTTATATTTGAATATTTTAAGTTTCTTTATAGTTTTAATAAACAAAAGCAAAGAAATAATAGCTTTTAAAATAAAAAATAAAATAACATCAATATTTATTAGTCAAATATGAAAAAATAAAAATAAAATATAAATGCCTTCAACAAAATAAATTTGATATTTATATTAAAATAAGAAAATTAATATTCATCATCATTTGAGACTCAACACTAAGAAATTTAATAAATATAAATCCATCTAATTTAGGGAAGAAGTTTTATTAGTAAATTCTTATACAATTGGGTTTTATGATTATATGAAGACAAAACCAATTCTTGTTCACTTCCTAACCTCCCCATCTTTGAAGGGTGAAATCTCACATTTTGCTCATAATGGTCTGAGCTAACCATCAAAACTAAGAAATTTAATATTCATTATTCAATTAAAAAAATATAATAAAAATTATCTTAAATAAAGAAAACAAATATAAATACATCTAATTTCCGAGATTTTTACCAACAAATTACCCTAATCCTTTAAAAGAGTTTTACCATTGAGTTATGTTAATTCTTTAAGGTCAAGATCACAAATTTCAAATTATTCTTATACAATTGGGTTTTATGCTATTATATATGAAGAAAACATCAATCCCCATGGTCATAAACTTCCAACAACAAAAATAAGCTTTCCAAGTGCCTTGCAAGCCGAGGGGTCCATTAATTTGGGCAAAGGAATGAGAATTTAGAGAAAGTGGGAGGTTAGATAACATCTATAAAGGACGAGAAATCGATTGTTAATGTAGAGGTATAAATTGGAAGTTGTTTTAGATTATTGTAATTCCAGGCATGGTCATAAAAAATGAAGCTATCTAAAGCTTCTACGATAGACGGTTGTAAATCAATGTATGTTCATCAAAACTTACATTAATATGAATAAGGTTAAACATAACATTACATTAATCTGAATCTGAATTAGGATATAACATGTTATGTTACTTTTTGAATAGTCGATGGCTATTATAGTTTTCTCTAGTATACTTGCAAATTACTATTTTCTGTACACCAAGCACAAGCATTTGAACATAGAAAAATTTACTAGTGTTGAATAAATTTTAAATAAAAATGAGTTATCGTAATATTATATATTTGGAGCAAAGATGAAATCATATGCACAAGGGTATTGCAAAGTTAAAGAACATCTTGGAGGTAGTGCTAGAGCATCCACTCAATGTAAATCATTATGCATTGTTTTATACGTATCGTTTTGAAAAAATCTCTATTCCCTCTTTATCTTATTTTTTTTTGTAATACTAATATTTAAATATTTTAACTTTAAAATTTCTGGAATGAATGAGCCTTAAAGTTTATTATAAACTATCTATGATATGTGTATAGAGAAATATCCATATGGGCACTCATGACAACTCTATGATAGATACTAGTGGGATTTTATGGAATACATTGAGTCATGAGTAAGTGTGTTTTATTTTTGCGTTTATTTTTTATTTTTTTACTAGGGGAATCGAAAACTGGGGAATGAGTTGGTACTCACATGATACATGGTCGAGGAATCTAATCGTGCTACCATTATAATTTGAGGTGCACCCACACAACCCACAAACGTGGGGCATGGATAAGATGAACTTATGAACTCCATTTACATTCCTTCATATCAAGTGAATCGAAAATTGAGCTACACCCCTACGATCATTTATGTTGTTGCGTTAATATGACTTTACTAGAAATATTCAATTTGGTTATTCTTCTTGCTCATTTACATTCCATACCCATTGATAATATCCACATTAAGTCATCGATGAGTTTCATTTAATTTTATGCTAATATGAATTTACTACTATAAATATTCAATTTGGTTATTCTTCTTGCTTCTTTACATTCGATACACATTGATAATCCCTGCTCATTAATAAATTATCACAATCTAGTGAATTATAGTATATATTCCAAGTTTCAATTAGTCCAACTTTATTGATAACATATGAGAATTCCAAGTATGTTTAATGCTGATTGGTGGGAAATATGGAATATAGCATTCCTGATTCAATGGATGAATTAACACATCCAACATTCTAGGTTCCTATTTTATAAAGTTTGGAAATAAACTCTTGTATCATTGCAGTATTCTTGGAATGCTAAAGCACTTAGAAATCGTTATTTCAAACCGTCTTTTGTATACAAAGTTGGGAACTTGATTAGATACATCGCTATATTTTAATGCAACATTACAATATTTAAAACAATAACTGTTGAGTTATAGGGGCTACAATCATGAACAAACATCATAGCTACATTAAAATATGATGAGAATTGAGAGAAAAATATGTGGAGAAGTTAGAGGACTAGGTAGATGAATATTTGAATATTAGTGTTGGGCATGACGAAGAAATGAAAATGAAGGAGAATACATGAGAAGAACATAACAACTTTAGGACAAACGTTGAGACCTAAGGAACATAAAGAATGTAATAGTTGTACATAGTCTAATGTTGAATAATTTCCCTCGTTGAAAGTTCCATTGATGACTTCAACATGCAATGTTCAAGAATCAAGATCTACATAGCAAAATTCATGAGTGGCGTGAGACTATGTACTTTAATAGATTGGACTTAAGAGGTAGCACACTTTTTCAACATGGAGGGAGTTGCAAAATAAAATCCAAGAACAACAATATTAGAGACATCAAAATTGAAGTTACTGAACTTCATGGAGTGATGTAGTTGGACCATTTGTAGGAGGATAAAGTGAGTATATAGCTGGCCATTATTCCTATATAATTTACCTGGTTTATAGTGCGATTCTAGTGAACATTTGCAGAAGGTGTTTGACAGTATTTTGAGGTAGAAGTTGTTTGATAATTGTAAAGTCAAACATAAATTGTTGGACATGCACTACAACATAGAACATAGGAGGAACTATAACATAGGATGAAAGTCCATATTTTTGATGGTTTAGAGCATAGCTACCAAGTTAGAATTTGAATTTGGTTTTGAATTCATTTAGATAAGGTAATAATTTAAGATAAAAAATTTCAATTCGAAAAAAATTGTCTAATACACAATTTTTTTCGAATTACCGTTTACAATAAAATGTATATCAAAGATTTACCGTTTACCATTACACATAAAACTTGAAACTGGACTATAAGTCACTTCTATTTGAAATTTAAACTTGACTGAAAACAGACTTCAGCTACCTAATCTCCACAGAATGCAATTTCGAATTTGGGGCTCAAATCTTGCATTGATTTACGCAGAAAGAAGGGTACCAATCCAAGGAGTAGCTCGATTTAGGAAACGGCAATTTTGAATTAGACAGAAAGGAAAATTTTGATGTACGCAAACATGAAAACAACACCCAAGAAGTAGCTCAATTTATGCAATAGCAATTTGGACAGGACAAACAACAATTTTGGACAAGACGAACTGAATTGAATTAAACCCTAGAATTCGTTGTACGGATTAAATTTCCAAATTTCCATATTAATGAGCCTAATAAAAACGAATTTGGTAGCTATGGTTTGGGCATAGTTCGTAAGAAAAATATTAACAATGCTATAGAAATTTCTTCTTTGTTAACAATATCCACGATGTACATCAAGTGAAGAATAATAAAAACATATAATAATCTCTTTAATGGAACTGGGGATTCTAGGCAAAGGCCAATAAGATTGAGTGAAAAAAAATAGTATTCACTTTTGAGATTTGTTTTGTTTGTTAATTTCACAAGAAACAATATTTTTGTATTGTGTATGAATATTATTACATGAAGACTTACAAATTGTTGGATTTCTACTGCAAAAATACTAAGCAATTGTATTATCTTATCCTTTAACCCACCATTAGATGACAACTTTATTGATAGCAAAAAAGGTATGTAGAAGAAAATATACAAGAAACCCAATATATAATTAACCGCCATTGTTACCATTGATCACAACCATCTTTGCACACCGTCATCCCTGGCTAAGTGAGAATGGAGCCCATCCTCAAACAGAGGATTTTTCTTTACAAGATAAAAAGTCTTCCTTATCACTCATTTCTTTCTTTGTTGATTTCCACAATCACAATAAAGATTCCATCAATGATAATAATCTTTTCCATGTTTGTGTCCTATTTTTTCAAGTTACCATACTGTTAGGCCATCAAATCAAGTCTATAGTCATTTGACTGAATAACATACTAGCTTGATTACTACTCCATACATAGTATGTGTACAAACAATGAAATTAGTTGAAGTCTCATTCAAAATACTCTCTAGGATAATTTCACCATATGGATTTCTACTGCAAAAATACTAAGCAATTGTATTATCTTATCCTTTAACCCACCATTAGATGACAACTTTATTGATAGCAACAAAGGTATGTAGAAGAAAATATACAAGAAAACCAATATATAATTAACCGCCATTGTTACCATTGATCACAACCATCTTTGCACACCGTCATCCATGGCTAAGTTAGAATGGAGCCCATCCTCAAACAGAGGATTTGTCTTTACAAGATAAAAATTCTTCCTTATCACTCGTTTCTTTCTTTGTTGATTTCCACAATCACAATAAAGATTCCATCAACGATAGTAATCTTTTCCGTGTTTGTGTCCTATTTTTTTAAGTTACCATACTGTTAGGCCATCGAATCAAGTCTATAGTCATTTGACTGAATAACATACTAGCTTGATTAGTACTCCATACATAGTATGTGTACAAACAATGAAATTAGTTGAAGTCTCATTCAAAATACTCTCTAGAATATTTTTTGTCACAAGGTCAAAACATTCTTCCTATACCCCTAGTATTATGTATGATAATTTCACCATATGTCCTTAAAAGGCTTAAAGAGGTCACCTACAACTTGCCATATAATGATGATCATGGCTCATATTGATGGACCATCAAATTCGTTGGGATCATGATAATGCATTATAACTAGAGGCACCTCTCTCTCATCAATCCATCTCTTGGTGCTCATCTTGTTCTGTAATCCAAGGAACTAGGGTTTTTCTCAATAAGAGACTATGCATTTTTTGCAAGATTAGCTCAACTACTGAAAATCCTTGACCTTGGTACCATGGTTAGTGTTCCCATCTTGGAAATACCAAAAAACACATGCATGATCTTACATAACTCAATTCTGATGCTCGATTGGGTTTTTATGCAATTTTAGCAAAATGAGGTCAACTATTTTCATGGAAATTGAACTCAATAAAATTCCATTAAGGATGACTACCCTTGTTCAGACCCTTCACTACTTCCATTTCTTTCAAATAGAAGGCCTTCAAATAATCCTTAAAAATTACCCAAGTGTTGGTATCAGCACTCATTTAAGTATCCTGACTTCAAAAGGATTCAACAATACCTCTAAGACACTTACTTTCCTTAATTTACCATGTTCATGACCCTTCTACCCATCATTGATGTGGAAAATTTCCTCTTGAAATCCATATCTAATCTTGATGCTAATCATCCTTTGAGAGGGGTTGTCTAGTTTTTTGTAAGTTTTGTTCACGGTGACTAACCTAAATAAATTGCATTTATTGAACAAGGCCTATTAGTCTCTTCTTATGAAATTCAATAGAAATAGAAACACATTTGAAGTGCCAAAAAAAGATATTTATTTCTTACATAATACCCTTAGAGGTGATTGTTAACCAACATAGGTCATATGTGGAGGTTTGTGGGATAACCAATGGTTCTCCAACAACACTTGTAACCAACAAAGACTTTCATATATCCCCCTCAAAATACTAGCGTGATGGAACAATGAATAATTCAACGCTCTTGAGACAAAATTTTCCCTTCTCTCTCCTCAACCCCTACCCCTCTAGTCCTAAAATCCAGTGCTTCCATGCAAACTACTTATTCCTATTTCATAGATTCATCCTTAGCCCTCTTTACCAACACTTGATTCCCTCCAGCCTCTCCCATTCCCACCACTTACACTCAGTGCATCTCTTCCCCCATTCTTTGAAAATGAGTTCTACCCATTAATATTATGAAATAGATGCTTAGAATTGACTTGATTAGTAATGAAAAATTAATTAAACCTTCACATGTAACATTTAGTTTAATATTTCTCCCTTGGATTTCAAATTTGAATATGCATTACAAATTGATTTTATTAAAATGTAGATGTACTCAACATAGATTTACATTTAAGATGTTAAAGCATTAATACATGATTGAATTGAAGCACATAATTTCTCAAAATCTAAATCCTAAATTGATTTGTTATGGTTGTAGCAAACTTTTTAAATATATAAGAATCTATATATGATTAAAATAAAGTGTTCTACCACATGAGATATGTTTTGTCTCTACGAATGATTAAAATAGAGGCAGTGGAGGCCAAACCAAGGGTAGATAGGGTAGATAGCGCTCCTTTTACTCAAAATTGTCTTCACAATGTAAAATTTGAAATACATATTTGAACAAGAAATTACATTTCTCAAGAAGCAAAAAGCACACTAGGTCAATTTTGAGATTCGTTTTTATTTTGTGTCATTTCACTCAGTGTATAGGTAGTTTGATAAATTTCAACATGTTCATAATGTGTTATGATCCATCTTCCAAATAGTATAATTAAGGCTTATGTTTCTTGGATGTAACCATCTCTCCATACAACATTTTCGTTAAATTTTGAACTTTCAATGTTTCTGCAAGATATGATCATACAAAGGAGGGATATTTGCAAAAAGTAGATTAATTAAAATGTACAATACAAAAATTGTATCCCATCCCCGCTCATCAATCCGACCAATAGAGGAGACGTGAATGAATTATGGCGTAGTAAATTTCTCCTCATGGCCATATTATAAATTTAGTATAAAGACAAACTGAATGTGCCGATGCATAAATAAAATACACAATGGAAATAAATGATATCCACACACATAGCATGCATATGCCGACAAAATTATCACAGTCATAATAAATTAAACATTATATATTCAAATACAATAATAAATTAACAAGTTAACACTTATCTTTTCAATGAAGTTTCCCAAGAAAATGGATATGGAAGATCAATGTTCCACCCAACCATAGGCACTATGTCCAACACTTTATCTCTCTACTGAGAGGCCACCCATGAGATGACCTATGTATCTAATGAAGGAGGAAATACACAGGATCACTCATAGCCATAGGAACACACAATTAGGTTTATCAAGCATGAAAAGAGAAAATGAAGGTGAATGTTAAGCAAGTGAGCTCAACCAAAGAGATAAAACTATCTCATTTGGCTTCATATATACTTGGAACCCATGTTACCTACCACACCCAACACAAGGAAGGTTCCCCTTTCTGCTACATAGTCCCTCAAATGCCCCTCCCTTAAGTGTTATTCATGATGGGAATAGAAAGATCCAAGCTACTAAACCTTTAGAGATTTATTGCCTCCATTGGGTTTATAAATCAATTCAAACCTCTAATATCTCTTTGAATTCAATTCTCTCTTGGATTTTCTAATTCTTGGCCACACATATTTTCAAGCACAAAATTCAATTTCTAAGCTCCCAAAGCTGGGTTTTCCCACGTATTTTTGGGCTTCTTAACATTCTCAAATTAACCCCAAGGTTGATATCTATGGATCCCCCATTAGATTTCACAACCCACATGATTTGTTTTGGTGTTTTTGACACTCTAAAACATGGTTTCATCTATGGTTATGATTTCTATTATTTTGTTTGATGGGAATGCATAGATTGCTGAAAATTGGAGTTTTATTGCCCAAAAATGGAATAGGAATATAGGGAAAAAAATCCCATGAAGAAAATGATTATGAGTACACAAAACTAATCCCATACTCATCCATACAAAGTTTTAGGCTCAACCCATGCTCCATTTGATTCATGAGCTAACTTCTCAACAATCTTCTTACAACATAGTTAAAGATAAGCAACGAATTCCACTTGGGTAGTTTCTTGCGGTTTATGGAACATGGGTTCTCAAGATGACATTTAAAAACAAAGGATTTAATCCCACACCCCTCTCCTCTCCCTAGTGAATAAACACAACCTCTCATTTTAGTTTCCTCTATGGACAACTATTAGATTTCTATTTGCATTATAAATATTTACATTTTTTTAATGTACTAGCACATATATAAAATGCTTTCCTTTATAAGACAAATATTCACTAGCTTGGCCTCAGCCTTAAGCTCTGCACTAGGAATTATACATTTCATATTTATAACATTTAGATATCAAGCCAATACATTTTAGGGGCCAAACTGGGGATGTTACAAATTTTTACTTGATCTATGTTCTCTAGGGAAACAAAAAAAATATTCATAATCGGTCAGTTTAAAATATCGTGCAACCAACACTTTCTAGTTGAATAAAACATGAGATGAAATGAAAAAGTTCCAACCACTAAAATTCAGTTTCAACTAAAATACAACTAACCCTAATCACTGGTTGATGAAGTCTCTGGATATTACACATGTTATATGTATATACAAGTCATATACATATGCAAATATACAAAGCAATGAAATGTATGGATACAATTAAAAATTAAACATGTAAACTGTTGAAGACATAAATTTCCAATATTTTACTATGAGAATATGAGCTAGTGTTTATTCTTTTTTCTAAGTATGGATACATATACAGTATATGTAACATATATGGAAAATAATTAGAATATCCTGGGCTCAATATGATTAGAATATATCAATCAATATATATACATATATAATCTTGCAAATAAAGGAAAAATGAGAGTAGTAAATAATATTAGCAGATGTGATATTTGAATATTACATGCAAAAATCAGTTGTGTTGGCACTCTAATTAGTACTGTCTAAAGTCTAAATATCAAATTCATTACAAAATACAAATAGTTATGGAGACGCCATGTCATTCCCGAGGAGAGCTACCATATTTTTATGTATTCATGCGATGACATGTCATGCCTAAGGATGTACTTTATGTATTATGCCTTAGATCAATGTATGAATTGCAGGATTTATTTACGTTACTTATAATGATTGATTAGTTATATCATTATTTGCATAATTGAATTCATTGTGTATGTAGTGAATCAATTTGGGGTCGTATGTACTATATACTGTGCATGTAGTGAATTAATTTTTGGGTTGTAACAATGTGCATGATGACATGTGTGTTACTGAGATACTCTAAAATATAACATCAAACTAGTGTTGAAATACAAAATACATAACACTTGTACACATACTAAACATCAATGTAGATTTTGTAGATTTTGTATATAGATGAAATAATTTTAGTAGAATATATACATATTTCATGTCGTTACCATGATAAAATATACATGATAGGTCAATTGTTTAGAATAAGATAAACATGCTTACAAATGTGCCTTCCATAAGTATATATAGGATCCAAAATCATTATTCCGTTTTTATTTTTCTAAGTAGCTCGAGCATGGTTGCGTCTAGGACATATGTTCATCTTTGTTGTCTGCAAGTCAAAGAACAATTCAAGTGATCAACTATGAGATTGATTTCAACGAGATTAAAGAAAACTAAAACAATAACATACTAATCACAATTTATATCAAACACTCACCCTATCCATATGAGGTATGGGTGATCGTCTCAACCTCCTCCTCAAGGAGATCCTCTCTCCTATCATTATCTACAAAAATTACAGATACCAAATAATTTTATACACTAATTATTAAACACATTGACTAAATTAAATAAAACATTTGAACTCATTAATAGAATAATATATATTAGATCAATATATCTTACCATAAAGACTTCATACTCTGATATTTTTCTCCTTCGGTAAGTGGAGTTGTCGTTGGATGAACATCCATCTCATCAACATTGACAATTGAATTTAAGGGAGCATGATTGGTTATTAGCAACGTGTAGGAGAAACCAATTGTTTCAAAAGAAGAACCAATTATTATTTACAACAAGATAGGGCTCAGTATTTTGGACACCTCCTTACATAGATCAGTCAGAAAAGAAGAGCCATTCAACTCTTCCTAGGAGGGAGCACCTTTATGTCCAAGTCGTTTTCAATTATGTGGATTTTAATTTCTTGACCTACCACTACTCTCGGGAGAAACTAGGGAATAATATTTTTCAAGGTTCCATACATAGATTCCAAAAAAGAAAGATGCAGTTTAGCTCATCTTGGGGAGGCACATATTTTCCTCCAATCATATCTACAAGTGATCTTAGTTAAAAAAAATAGGGTTTTCGAGAAAACTAGGTCATCCTGAAGTAGATTCAAGAAACAATCCTCAAATTGGTAAGTTCTATGCCTTATATTTCCATTCGAGGATCTCATTCATTAAAAATGACAAAAAGTACCAAGCTTGATGAAAATATTGAGGGAGTAGAGAAATTCAAAGCATGGAAGTACAGAGTTATGCTCATCCTTTAAGAACATGACCTAGAAGGCTATATCAAAGATGAGTTCAAGGAAATAGAGGGAGATGAGGCAATGGAAAAGCATAAGAAGAATATGATCAAACCTAAGAAGATCATAGATTATTCTATCAAGGATCATTTGATCCCACAAGTGTCTTCAAATGATACTCCAAAGGAAATGTTTGATGGACTAACAAGTTTGTTTGAAGGAAAGAACATCAATGAAAGAATGACCTTGAGAAACCAACTCAAGGGTGTGAATATACATAAGATAGAATATATGCAATCATATTTCTCAAGAGTATCTTAGATCAATGAACAATTAGAAGCCATTGGTGACATGGTGGAAGAAGAAGAATGTAGCACCTCGGTTTTGACCCCGTTTGCATTAAATGTATATGATGTAAATATTGTAATTAATCATGGTGTGGAGCTAAAGGAAAAAACCACACCATTGATTTATCATTTTATGTTTTGGCGATTAAACTCGATGCCAATGGTATTTTGTGCTAGATGAGACATTATAATTTTGGACATCATGTAAATATGCAATTTAATTAAATACCCACAACCAACTCTGTCAATGCAACATTAAAAGAGGTGGGGGCATGATTTACTACGGATAACAGGGGGTAGTATTCAAACGTTTGGGCCAATGGGGAAAATCCAAATGTCAAAGGGAGAACCCATAAAACTATCAACTACCCATTTTGTCTTTGGTGCCCAATCATTTAATTCTGGCAGAAATTGGTTGGGGTAGTTATTGCTTGAGAATGGGCAAGGTATGGGAGTCAGAAATTTGAATTTGGGGAAGCAACCATTTTTGGGAAAACGTTTTTTGACTTTGGGGCAATTTAACAACAAAAATGCATGCCCATTTGGTTGTTCGCCCATGTTCTCCATTTCCTCACGCAGTGGAATCTTGGAGAGTTGTTTTCCCTCACGTTTTTTTCTATTGGGTGTGCTTCCTTCAAGTTGGGGGCATTTTCTTCATTTTCCTCGGGATGGGAAATCATTTTTTGCAATGATCAGTGGTTGGGATTCCTCCCCGATGATTTTTCTGCATTTCCTCATTGTTTTCCAAGCTGGAAATCATTTTTGGTAATGCCTAGTGAATTGGAGAAGAGACCACGATTTTTTTTTGGTGTTGTTGAGTCTATTTTTTCCTCGTGAATCCATAGAGCGTTTATGGAAATTGAATTGTTGTTAGGGTTTTTTTTACCCACCTTGGCAATTTGTTTTGTTTCCAGAGACTGTTTTTCCTCAAACCCAGAAATCATATTGTGTTGTGGGTGCATATTTTTTCTTTGGTTTGAACCAGGTTGGAGTGGAATTGGGTCTGACAAGCTTGATAAACCTAGTGTAGGAAGGGAACCTCATAGATAGATCTAGAGAATTTGGTTTTCTTCTTTGCACACCCTGAAGAGCACTGAAAGGGAAGGCATAGCCCGAGGGTCTGCGTAGCAGAGAAGGGAATGCTTCGTTGTGCTGGATGTGTGGATGTTTTAGAATCTAAGCCAAATCTGGTGAATAAGTCCCTAGATCTGTGGTTGAGCTCACTAGGTTAGTAGTTCAACCTTTCCAGCTCCTTAGAAGCCTCATAAACCCAAATTTAGTTTTGTCTTGGCTAAATTTTGATATACCTTTAGCTATGTGTGAGCCTTCTAGTGTTTCCTTATTGCTTGTGGGAATCATGCCCAGCTTGGAGGTGGCAGTGGTGCTGAGAGATTGATGAGCCCACTGGCCTATGGTTGGGTGGAACGTTGTAGGAACATAGCTGGTTGCGGGACAAGTTTCTTATCAAGATAAGTATTTCTTGTGTTTAAATCATTGCAACTGTATTTGTTTTATAAATTAGTATGAACATGATGAATGCTTGAATGGAATGTGTTTTTCTTCTATTGTATGTTAATGATTTATACATCTTCATATGTATGTTCTATTTCAATGAATTTTTATTTTACGGTCATGGGGCTATATTTCCCAGATTAGATAGATATCAGTTGTTTTAGTCGCGTCCTCTCCGTTGAGATGAGGGTAGGGGATGTGACAAAGAAGTTATAATGACGACCCTAAATGGTCTCCGAGAGAATGTGATTCCTTTAATAGAGGGATATGTGCTAGAAGAAAGTTTTCTCTAGCTAATCCGTCACTTAAAAGAATGTCAAGCGTGGTTAACCCCTAAAATTTATGAACATCCATGGGGGAGTGTCATGTTCCTCTTCCATTGCTTCTCGTGTTGTTCATTATGAATTTGTAAGTGCATCCACCTCCTCTCTCTCTCTATATATATAATTTATATATTTTTGTTTTTAATTTTTTATTTATAACTATAAAATTTAATAAATAGTAAAAATATTTTTTTTCAATTTTATATTATTATTTGGTCACCTTCATCTTATTGTTGTGTATCTTTTTCAATATAGTCTGTGAATTGTAAGCTAACATAGATGTTGTCATTCACTTTGTTGTTGTTCGCACTTGTTGGTGGGCCTTTTTCATTGTTATAAATAGAAGATAAGTTCATGTAATTTCATCACAAAGTTCAGTAGATTTTTTTCTTCTTCCATTGAAGATTCTTAAGTTTTGCAATGGATAACGTGTGTATTTTTCTTACATCATAACACAGAAATACCTTGTCATTTTATTTTAAGAGATAATGACCTATGATTAATATTATGAGGAACTTGGGATAATCTAAGACATGTTAGCCAAAACCAAGCTCACTAAACTTGAGTTTACCATTCAGTTAATAAGAATTGATTTTCACGGCGAATTCTTTTTCTTTTTCCTTTGTCAGGTGAAATGTGTCTAACTCCAAACTAGACAAGTTTATTAAATTTGGTCGGCCTTCTAGACCCAACTAATTTACTTTGACAAGTTCTTACTTGTCGGTTCTACCGACAATTACTTCGACCACTTGTCGGTAACTTCACTTTGACCACTAGTTGGTTGACCTCTTTGACCACTAGCCATTTTTACTTCGACCACTTGTCGGCTGATCACTTCGACCACTATTCAGTTGATCACTTCGACCAATAGTCGGTTTACTCAACCGACCTTGTGAGTTCACTTGGTCTTAGTCGAAATCTACAGAGTATGTTTCTTAGTCTAAAAGACTTAAGAAATTACAAATGATTTTCACCTGTGAGTAAGATGAAGTAAAAATGGACAGAATAATAATTCTAGAGAACTTATAAAAACATATACCCAAATATTTAGGAAGACTTGAGTCAACCACTTTGCCCTAAAACCTCAAACTTTCACGAAGTGAGAAATTTATGGGTTCTTGTTCTTTCACTCAACCGTAAATGTAAACAACATTTACTCAAGTAAATCTGGAAATAATGTGCGGCTAAATAAACATGCATTCAACCATAAACTATTTCATATATATATTATCTGGAAATAACAAAGGTAATACAAACTTGTCGATCTAAACTTGTCAGCTCACTGATTGATCATTTTACAGAGCTTCGGCTCTTTGATAGAATCACATACACAAAAGCTTGAGCTTCAACTTCTCTTTCTCTCTTTTCTCAGCCAGAGTTCTCTCTACTGTCTCTATTTTGTCTAACCTAATTTAAAATTCTCTTCTTCTATTTATAGGAAATGTGAAAATTGCTTCTACGTGAATCAAGTGACTCTCAATTAAAGACTTTAATAACTATCTACCGAACAACTTAGCTTCAGAAATTAATTCAACTGGTTTACAATGCCGAATCATGGACTCTTCTCTCTTATCAGAATGACCGACAAGATCTTGACTGATACTGAATCTGATAGAGTCGGCTGAGATTCAGGTACAGATTTGCGAATGGTTAATATTTCCAACACTCCCCCTTAATTATGAGTAGATGGGGATTTTTTTTTAAACAAAATTTACAAAATGTTTTAGAGCTTAGACTTTCTCTGTGCATGACATAGTTCACTGTGTAGAATTTGTCATTTCAAGATAACTACACAGATAATGGAAAGTATCATTTGCCAATGGTTTTGTAAATATGTCTGCAAGTTGATCTTCAGACATGCAAAATTCCAAACAAATTTCCTTGTTGTTCACCAATTCTCTTATGAAATGAAACCTTGTGTCGATGATCTTGGTACTCTTGTGGAACACATGATTCTTGGATAATGAAATGGCTGAATTGTTGTCACAAAAGATGGTTGTCTGTTCTTGATGGTTCTATGACAAGTCTTTTAACACTCTCCTCATCTAGACAGCTTGACATGTAGCACTTATCGCTGCAACATACTCTGCGTCAGCTGAAGACAGAGTTACTATGGGTTGTTTATTTGAAGCCCATGAAACAACACCTATACCAAAATGAAATGTGTGCCCAGTTGTGCTCTTCCTGTCATCTATGCTGCCTCCATTGTCACTGTCAGTGTAACCAATGAGTTTAAAAAATTTCGAGGTTGAATACATAATGCCAAGGTCTTTTGTGCCAATTACATACCTCAGAAATATTTTACCTACTTGCCAATGTGAGTCTTTTGGTGACTCCATGAACCTTGAGATCAGAATTACTCCGTACATAATGTCTGATCCTGTCGCTGTAAAATACATAAGGTTTTTAACAAGCCTTTTGAATAGCGTAGGATATACAGTTGATCCTTCAACATCCTTGCTCAATTTTAAACTTGTTATTAATGGTGTTGGGGTTGTCTTACAATTAGAAATGTTAAATAGTTTTAAAACTTCACTTGCATACTTTGTATCTGATATAAAAATACCACTTTCATATTGTTTAACTTCAATGCCCAGAAAAAACTTCATAAGCCCTAGATCAGTCATTTCAAATTCACTTTCCATCACTCCTTTAAAATCCGTTATGCCAAAGTCACCAGTAAATATTAAATCATCTACATGCAAGCAGACAATTAACATCTTACCTTTCACGTTCACTTTGGTGTACAATGCCAGCTCACTTTCACTTTTGTGAAATCCATTTTCAGTGAGATAGGAATCAATCCGACTGTACCAAGCTCTAGGATCTTGCTTCAAACCATAGAGTGCCTTTTTCAGCCTATACACTTTATGCTCTTGTCCTGGAACTTCATACCCTTGTGGTTGTTCCACATATACTTGCTCTTCTAGATAGCCATTTAAGAATGTCAACTTGACATCCATTTTATAAACACGCCATTTGTTTTGTGCAGCAATGGCCAAGGATATTCTGATTGTATCCATGTGTGAAACAAGTGCAAACTTTTCATTGAAGTCCATGCTGGGTTGTTGTATGAACCCTCTTTCTACCATTCTTCCTTTGTGCTTCTGCACATTCCCATCAGCATCTTACTTGACCTTGTAAATCCATTTGACATTAATTACATCCTTGTATTCTGGTACATCAACCAATTCCCATGTCTGGTTCTTCTCAATGCATTATCTTTCTTCATCCATGGCCTGTTCCCATACCTCTTCTTCAACAGCTTCTTCAAATGTTAGTGGATCATATATAGGAGAAAATAATGCAAAGGGAGAGAATGAATTTGGTGTACCAGCTTCATATATCTCACACAGACTTCTTATTTCATCGATTGTGTCGATGTCGACCTTGAGGAAATGCTTCATGGAGTATGTTGTCCTCTTGATGTGCTTGTTGCTATAGCTTGAGCTGCTACTTCTGTGGATGCTCCTTGTGTTGAACCATGTCGTGTTGTCATGGGAGTCCACGGTGCTATGACTGGTTGACTTACATGTGGTATTTGAACCACTTCCTCCTCCATATCATCATTGTCGATATTCGACACAATCTTAACATTTATGTCGACAGTTCCATCCCATGATTCATTCTCGACAAATTGAGCATCAAGACTCATTATCACTTTCCTTGTTACAGGATCATACAACTTGTATACTTTTGTGTCTTCGGAATAGCTAACAAAAAAACATTTTTGTCCCTTCTTTTCTAGCTTCTTTCTCAGCTCCTCTGGAACATGTGTATATGCAACACAACCAAAAAAATTTAGATAAGAAACATTATGATTCATACCTGTCCATGTTTCTTAGGGAACTTTGTTCTTCACAATCTTTGTCGAACATCGGTTCATAATGTATATAGAAGTTGCAACTGCTTCACCCAAATATTCATTTGGCAAATGCTTGGCTAACAACATGCTACGTGCCATCTCCATGATGGTTTTGTTCTTTCTTTCAACAATACTATTCTGTTGAGGTGTATACCATGCTGTAAATTGCTTATGTATGCCATGGGTCTTGCAAAAATTTAGAAATTCATTTCAAACATATTCACCTCATCTGTTGGTCCTTAAGATCTTTATGCGGTGTCCACTCTTGTTCTCCACGAGTGCCTTGAATTGCTGAAAATAACTAAATGCATTAGATTTATGTTTCAGAAAATATACCCATGTTTTTCTTGAGTAGTCATCAATAAAAGTTAGCAAATATTTGCAGCCGCCAATAGATGATGTTTGCATTGGACCGCAAATATCAGAGTGCACAATTTCAAGTGGTGTGCGTGCTCTATAAGACTTTCCGACTGGAAAAGTCTCTCTGTGGTGCTTTCCAAAAATGCAGCCTTCACAAACCCTTTCTGGTATGTCGATCAATGGTAATCCTTTCACCATATTCTTTGTGTGCAGTAGCTTCATCCCACCATAATTCATATGTCCAAATCTGAAATGCCACAACCAAAATTCATCTTAAACATCTGTTTGAAATGCAGCTTGCAAATTAGCGCTACCATTTTCTTTCTTGCCGAGGGACTTGTCTGTTTATTTACTTTCTACCTTGAATGCAGCTCCTTTATTTGTCTTCCCTTTCATGTCAGGAACTATCCATAATGGAAACAAGCGGTTTCTTGTCATTAGCACTTTTGCTATCAGCTAGTTACTTGGACGCTTGTCTTTAATCACGCATTGATCATCTTCAATGTAGAGTCTGTAGTCTTTTTGTATCAGTTGTCCAATGCTTAACAAATTATTTTCCAGACCTTCGACATGATAGAAATCAGGGATATGCTTACTCTCCCACTATTTCTTTAGAAAATCAACAGTGCATTTTCCTAAAAGAGTAACTTAGACATTGTTTCCAAGTGTAACATCATTTTGAACTGAATTGTCTAGACTAGAAAACAAAAATAAATTACCAATCATATGATTGTTGCATCCTAAATCTAAGTACCATATGTCATTTGGAATTTCTTGAACAACATTGCATTCAATTGGAGATGTCGATGCCATTAACATTGCACTTGACAAAGTGCTGGAGTTGCTCGACTAATTTGGGATTTTCCTTCCTTGTTCATATTGTTTCTTCCTGCATTCATATGCATAATGACCATATTTCTTACAATAATGACATTGGATTTTTTATTTATCAAACCTTTGGCCACTTCGCTGACTTGGGTTCCTATTATATCCTCTACCACCGACATTTGTACGACTTCTGCGTCGTCCTCCTCTAGAAGAACTTCTTCATCTACCTCTAAACTACTTTCTCCCCCTGCCTCTACCATGACTTATGGATGACTGTGCTGCAAATGCACCTTCCAATGATGTTTGTGTTCTGTTGAGTCTATGTTCATAATTGATGAGTGAAGCTTGTAGCTCATAAATAGTAAATGTTGACATGCCTGTGTATTCTTCCAAGGTCGCAACCAAGTTTTCAATTCATGGGAGAATATTTTTGAGAATTTTTTCAACAACTCTTTGGTCTTCTATGGATTCTCCATGAGATTTTAGTTGGTTTATCAAACCAACAACTCTGGTGTAGAATGTGTCTACAGTCTCTGGATCTTTCATGGACAGAGATTCAAAATCTCTTCTTAGAATCTGCAGCTTGGATGTCCTTACCTTATCCAAACCTTGATAGGAAGTCTCAAATCTATTCCATTTCTACTTAGCATTAATTTTTGTTGCTACTATTGCGAGTATGCTTTCATGCATGTCTTGGTGTATGTAGAACATATATTTTCCATCTTTCTTCCTCTCTTCCCTCAAGATATCTTTCTCATCTTGTGTGATATTGTTATATTTTGTTATGTCTCTTGGTTCTGCATAACCATGGTGGACTATCTCCCAGGCATCTTGACCTCTGAACAAAGCCTTCATAGTTAGAGACTAATATTCATAATTCTTTCCTATAAAAGTTGGAGTTTGTAATGAACCATAAGTGGAAGCCATTTTTAATTTCTAATTAACTTTCCTTATAAAATTATATTTCCACCTTTTAAGACAAGATTTATTTCCTAAACCTTGCTCTGATACTAGTTATCCAAAACCGAGCTGACTAAACTTGAGCTTACCACTCAGTTAATAAAAATTAATTTTTACGCCAACCTCTTTTTTTTTCCTTTGTCAGCTGAAACTTTTCTAACTCCCAACTAGACAAGTTTATTAAATTTGGCCGGCCTTTTAGACCCGACTAATTTACTTTGAAAAGTTCTTACTTGCCGGTTCTACTAACAGTTACTTCGACCACTTGTCGGTAACTTCACTTCGACCACTAGTCGATTGACCTCTTCGACCACTAGTCGGTTGATCACTTCGACCACTAGTCGGTTTACTCAACTGACCTTGTTGGTTCACTTGGTTTTAGTCGAAATCTACAGAGTATGTTTCTTAGTCTAAAAGAATTAAGAAATTACAAATGATTTTCACCTGTGAGTAAGATGAAGTAAAAATGGACAGAATAACAACTATAGAGAACTTATAGAAACATATACCCAAATATTTAAGAATACTTAGTTAACCACTTTGCCGTAAAACCTAAAAATTTCATGGAGTGAGAAATTTATGGGTTCTTGTTCTTTCACTCAATCGTAAATGCAAACAACATTTACTCAAGTAAATATGGAAATAATGTGTGGCTAAATAAACATGCATTCAACCATAGACTATTTCATATATATATTATCTGAAAATAACAAAGGTAATACAATCTTGTCGGCTCACTGACTGATCCTTTTACAGAGCTTCGAATCTTCAACAAAATCACATACACAAAAGCTTGAGCTTCAACTTCTCTTTCTCTATTTTCTCACCTAGATTTCTCTCTACTCTCCCTATTATGTCTAACCGAATTTACAATTTTCTTCTTCTATTTATAGGCAACCTGAAAACTACTTCTACATGAATCGATTGGCTCACCATTAAATACTGTAATAACTATCTAACTAACAACCTAGCTTCAGAAATTAATTCGACTAGTTTACATTGTCAAATCGTGGACTCCTCCCTCTTGTGAGACTCACTGACAAGATCTTGACTGATACTAGCTCTGATAAAGTCGGTCGAGAGTCATGTACGGATCTACCAATGCCATTAATATTTCAAACAATACATTAGTGGTGACATTTTTCCTCCTCTAGTTAATACATTCTATGTTGTCATACCCATCTCATATCTATGTATTTTCCTCTATAGTGAAACCATGTTAAGTTTGGAACCTAGGGGTTCAAGGGAGCATGTTCGTAATTTAGTGTTAGTAATTTTGAACTAATGGTATATTTCTACTTGTATGTTAGTTCTCAAAATGGAGAGGTGGGGACAACTATTCAAAGATAAATATTAATAAGGAAACAAAGTTATTCAATGATTTGTAATGCATTATTGAAAGCATAAAAAACAATGTCATTCGTCTAGAAATAGTTGCATATTTTGGCAATAAGAAGTCCTATATACACTGTAACCTTCTAAAACCTATAAGAAACCCACCCTTTTTATGTACCCTGACTTCCCATCAACATTAAATGTAGTAAAATCGTTTTTAATTTATTAACTGTTTCCTCTGGTGCTAAAGACTATGAAGGAACTAGTCTTCTGGTATGTAAGATCAACAATCTCAAGTTCCTACAAACCCATGAAAGCTAAAAGAATTGGGTAATTTAGCCATTGCATTCCTCTACAAATTAAAGAGAAAAGTCGCTGCAATTTGTTTCATTTGCTTTTCTTGTTCATAAAAATAAATATGTAACCTCTACCAAGTCTAATACACCTTCCTCTAAGCTATAAAATTTTATAAAATTAAAGTTTATGTTGACTGCTATATATTTGACCTGTGATAAGTGCCATATTTCTGTTCATGGCTATTCATTTTAGATTTTTACATAAAAAGATGTCATAATTCTTGAATGCGAAATACTAGAGTAATAACTGGAGCTTATTAGATATTACAATTATGAGTTCAAGCATTACCAACCCCTTGACAATCTTAGGGGCAGCCCATTGAAAAAACATGGAAAAGAAATAATTCATCAACTTTCTGCTATGGAAGCGTACACCCATTATTCATAGCTTGCAAAGCAAGCATGTATTGATAACTGTTGGAAGGTAATTCCAACCATCACCCATCAACATTAAATGTAGTAGTTGAAAATGTAATAGTAGTTGAAGATGTAAATGCAGTAGATGAAGATGGAAACACCTCGAAGTCTCTAGAATCTATAAAAGAATAGTGGAAGGATTTTGAACTCCATAGTCTCGCTATAAAACCGGTGTTTGTATGCAATGTAAGAAAACACCAGTGTTTGTATGCAATAGTCTCACTGAAGCTCCTTAATAGAGAAAGTTTTATGTTTAATGTTTTGTCTGCTCCTCCTCCTTCTTTGTTTCCATCATGGAGAAGTCAAATGTTGTACCCTTAAGAAGGTATTTGTAGGAAGACTGTCGCTCTTGGAAAAAGAGTCTTCCTGTTTTTTGTTTGTTTCCCACATGTATTCTCCATTACTCCATATCTCTATGCACTAACTTTATTCTGCGGCTCTTATACCATGATGGAAACAGAGAGGGAGGAGGAGCTCACAAAAGATTAAACATAAAAATTTCTCTATTAAGGAGCTTCAACTCAGGTCTTTCTTACATTGCATACAAACGCCAGCTTTATAGCGAGACTATGGAGTTTGAAAGCCTTCCATGATTCTTCTAGAGCTTCTAGATACTTCAAGGTGTTTCCAACTTCATCTACTGCATTTACATCTTCAACTACTATTACATTTTCAACTACTACATTTAATGTTGATGGGTGATGGTTGGAATTACCTTCCAACAGTTATCAATACATGCTTGCTTTGCAAGCTATGAATAATGGGTGTACGCTTCCATAGCAAAAAGTTGATGAATTATTTCTTTTCCATGTTTTTTTAGTGGCCTGCCCCTAAGATTGTCAAGGGGCTGGTAATGCTTGAACTCATAATTGTACTATCTAATAAGCTCAAGTTATCACTCTAGTATTCTGCATTCAAGAATTATGACATCTTTTTATGTAAAAATCTAAAATGAATAGCCATGAACATAAATATGGCACTTATCAGGGGTCAAATATATATTAGGCAACATAAATTTTAATTTTATAAAATTTTATGGCATAGAGGAAGGCATAGCAAACTTGGTAGAGGTTACATATTTATTTTTATGAACGAGAAAAGAAAATGAAACATATTGCAGGGACTTTTCTCTTTAATTTGCAGAGGAATGCAATGGGTAACTTACCCAATTCTTTTAGATTTCATGGGTCTATAGAAACTTGAGATTGTTGATCTTACATACTAGAAGACTAGTTCCTCCATAGTCTTCAGCAGCAGAGGAAACATTTAATAAATTAAAAATGGTTTTACGTTAAGTAGCAGTCCAGGTAGTCCAGGTGCTCTACAGCTGTATCTGTTAGTAGCCATGTGCTTCTCCTCAACACAAGAATTCTTTGTTTGATGGTGTTCTAGTAAATAAAAGAGCAAAGATGGAAATTTTTTTGACTCTGGGAAATATTTTAATTAAGAGATAAAATCATTGGAACGTGACGTAGAAGTGGGCCATGTTCACACAATGAGGAAAAAATTTGTGAATAGAAACATTTTAGGATTTATATTTTTTTTTTTGCGATAATACTCCAACCGTCATGTTTATTACTACATCTCACAACGTTGAAGACAAGTAAACTATCTAGGAGAAACCTTGGCATCCGTAACCAAGATAATAAGTGTTAGTTTTCTTTATGCATGGATTGCAACCGTGTCAGAAATATCTCACACTTGCATTTTATTAAGAAATCTCCATCAATCTCCATAGCAGCAATATCTAATGATCTCTTCATACCTATTTTAACAATTACTTGAAAAATAGGGGCATTAGTTATTGCTTAACCTCATCCCAAGAAACCAATAAAACGATTTTTTATCAAGTTGGATTTATTCCTTGAATAATGCAATTCAGGAGTTATTCCAGCTGATAGTTCTTCAAGACACCCCTTCCTCTCTAATGTTCTTGAAGAATTTTATTCTTTTGGCAGTCAGCAGTTCTAACAGCCATATTTTTCTCATTTTCCCCTAATGATCCCCATATGGAACGAAGATCACATCTTTATAATTGAAAAAAATAGTTTCCCAGCGGTCCTTGGAGATCGACTAGAAAAGACCAAATCATGAGTTTTGAGAAATAGTTTGGCAATTTCAGAAGAAGAAACCACGACCATAGGAACAGAACCCAAGCTGAGAAACAAAATTGGACCGTATTTGTCAGCAAGGACCTTAAGAGAATGGTGGTCAGGGAGGACCAATTGGTGGATATTTCTGATGATGGGCCATGCATATGGTCCTGGAGGGGGGAAATATGGTATTAATCCTTCTCTTGTTCAATATCCATATGAAGAATAAACACAAGAATAAAACCAAGAATAGTTACGTGGCAGCCCCTCCACCCCCTACTGTTTATGTTGCAGGAAGAGGGAGAGACAGAGAAATTTTGTAAAGCCATATCTTATGCACCAATTGTAAGTGCTACACTGTGATCTCATTGGAAAGGAATAAATGTATGCTACTTAAAAGCCATCGATATGAGATTCAAATCAGATCACCTGATCCTAAGAAGATAAGAAAGTATGGCCAATGGTTACGAATTTCAAATAATTTGTGGCGATACTTTGTGGCAAATAATTCAAATAGTTGCAAATTTCAAATAATTTGTGGCAAATAATTCAAATGGTTGTGAATCTCAAATAATATGTGGCAAATAATTTTTCTAAGCCATATCACACCATCCATTGTAAGTGCTAAACTATCTGGTTGGAAAAGAAGAATTGTATGCTACTTAAAACCAGTCAATATGAGATTCAAATAAGCTCACCTTATCCTCACAAGATAAGAAAGTATGCTCAATGGTTTCGAATTTCAAATAATTTATGCCCCGCTCTTTGTGACTTTCAAAGACATGGGACCCATATTACCAATAAGTTAGCAATAATCGATTTCATATTAGATTTCTGATTTACGATGAGGATGTAGCTTGATATTCTTCATAGAATTTTAGTAGTGCTCAAACGAAATAATTATTTGTGACGAATTTTTAGTCAAAGTACCTTGTCGCGTGGAGTACAAGAATGTGATGTTGCATGCAATAGGCACAAATGGGTACATGACAAATGGGTAAAGACATACTTGAGTCTCAATCGAAGGAAAGAAACAAAATCTCAATTACAAATCCCACTATAAACTAGATTATGATAAGTAGTGATGCAAGCTAGAAAGAATACTAGTGAAGCAAGCTAGTACGCAGAGCTATTCTTCAAGGAGATAGTGAAATCCATATCACCTCTAAAAAAGATACCAAATTTAGATTCATTTGTGGCAATGTTTACACTGCAATTGAGTTCAACATATCATCCTCGGACCAATGAACATACAAAGGTACAACCAAAGTATAGCAAACATTCTACAATGTTGAAATGGAAATATGTTGAAGTAGTGTAATCACGTATTAATGCAGATAGAGCTCTTATATAATTAAGTTTAAACAGATAAACAATAATTTATTCTTTTAAGATAGTACAGTAGGAATACGAAGCTAGGAGTGATAGACATGGTTGAGTTGCTTGTATACATGTCTTCAATAACACCATACTCCATAAGTTGCATGGATGGACTATTAGCAGAAGTCTTACTGGCTTGGGCAAGACTAGCTGAAGATTTGGATTGAGGAGAAATATGAATAGCATATTTCTCTCACCTCCTCTTGTTAAATTTGTGTCTTGTTAGCGACTCCTCATCTGAAGACAGAAGACATTGCTCATTTCATGTTGAACTGTTTCATGTATTAAACAGTTCAATAACCTAATGAATCCTGTTAGTCAACCATTTTCATTCAGTCAACTAGCTATGCTCTATGCTTCTTATGCACTTCAGCTTTGAGCTTTCAGCTTTGGTACGAATTTACTGTTCTTATGCACTTAAACTTTCAACTAGTGATCAAGTTCTTATGGCAGGGACTTGATGCCTATAAAAGCCTCCCTTGTTGATTATATATTGGATGAAATAAAGGAAAGAAGATGTACACCCATTTCTTAAAAGTTACAGCTTAAGATTGAACAATCTATTTACTATGTCAAGCAGAATGATAGGATAATTCTCATCACGCAAGAGGAAATTTTGTTGTAATATCCCCGCAGATAAATATTTTCTTTTAATATTTTAATTTATTGTTTTATTTTTTAAGATTGGAAACGGACAACACATCCTCCCTAAAGGATAGATGTAATTTAAGCATTTGCTTTTAATTAAATATGAATGACGGGGACATCCATGAAACATTTGCTTTTAATGAAACTATTAATGATGGGAACATCCATGATAAATGAGGAAACTATGCGTGTGAGAGTGGGGTAAGGTAGAAGATTTAACCTCACGAAGTAGAAGAGGTGCAGAAATCCATTATGGTGCATGGAATGTCATAGGAAATAGAGTGGACGGTTGAGATTCCTTAGGGGATGGAAAGTAGCTACAAAATACCTAGAATCAAAACCTATAAAGAGCAGTACATGAGGAGGCAAGGGCACCACTGAGTATGCAAGAAATAAGGAACTCTTGTGGGTGAATAATCTGTGTTAGGAAGTTGTTTCACACTAAGAAAATTGACGTGAGGTTGGCCGTCTCCACTCTCGGCAGGCATAGTTTAGCTCCAGGGTGACGGAGGACAAACAACATATGTTCCTAATCTACGGTTTGGTGGAACGTGTTTGTTTCCTCTTCATTCGACGAGTTGTACAATGAGGTTCCTTATATGTCTAAATTGTTGCATAATTTTTATCTTAGAGTATATCTCGAACATGTATTTGTGAGTGTGTTCTAAGGTATAGAATATGCTTTGTTCCCTGCGTTTGAAGAATTGGAACATGTATTTGTTGCTGGTGTTAAGGCATGGAGCCTATAAATTGTATTTATTGGTTCATCACTCCTTACCTTAAGGCCTCGAGCCTAGAAAGTGTATTTTTTAGTTTATTTTTGTTGGCGATAAGATTTGGGGCACGAAAGTGTATTTTCTAGTTACTGTTGTCTGCATTAAGACCTGAAGCTTGAAAAGTGTGTTTGATGATTTATTGGTTTCTACAAGGGTATATTTGGACGCTATGTAACTCTTTGGTTAGTACCAGGATGCAAGGGTTTCCCGGTACAGAATTCTAATTGCATGTACTAGATTTAAACCCTCTCCATCTCAGCAAGCACCTGTGTATTACTTAACCTTCAAATCAATGGGATAACTATGGAATGAATGTAATGGTGCTGAAGTTTTTTAAGGAACAAGTTACTGAATACCCCATAGAATCCCTAGTTCGAAACTTCATCATGAGTAACAAACTCTACCTAAGACAATGAGACCATCAAAGGATGGAATCCCTTTCTCTTACCCAAGAGACATAGTGAAAACTAAGTGTAATCCTTGGGCCGAAAGGTCTATGGAAAGCTGAATTTTTGTAAAGAAGATAAGGGTTTTTTCAATCCACAATTTGCATTCTGGAAGTGGAATTGCGGAAGGTAGTTTTGGTAAATATTTTGAGTTTTTTCACAATCCCCAATCTGCATTGCGGAAGCGAAAAAGAGGAGGGAAAAGTAAAAGAAACAAGTAATTTTTGCAATCCACATTGTGGAAGCAAATGTTCAAAAGAGGAATTCAGAATGGGTCTAAGTACTTTCCGCAATCCGCATTGTGGAAGAAGAGTTGTGAAATGGTAAAAACTGTAATAATTTATGTGTTTTCCGCAATATGTAATCTGCATTGCGGAAGCGGAATTGCGGAAGAGTAAAATTGTAAAAGAGTATGTTTTTTTAGCAATCCACAATCGAAATTGTGGAAGGGTAAAATTCGCATAAAATTATGTACTTTTCGCAATCCTCAATCTGTATTGCGGAAGTAGAGTTGCAGAATGGTAGTAGTGTAAAGATTTATGTGTTTTCCGCAAACCGCAATCCGCATTGCGGAAGTAGAGTTGTGTCATGGTAAGATTGTAATGGATTATGTAAAGGATTAAGTAATGGTTATAGGCATTGAAACCTCGATCTGTGTTAAAGTTCTTAGATAATAAATTATTGTAATATCCTAAATTTTTACCTTAACAATAATGGGCATGAGTTCCATTGCACATGAGTTACTTTGATGTTTATGTTTGTATATTGGACGCAAGGCCCCATTGTACATGAGTTATTTTGATTAGTTAGATAATTGGGCGTAAGCCAATGCATATGTTTTATTTCTCATGTATGCAAGTGTATATGTTGGGAATGGACCCTAACAGACATGATTTTTGTCGTAATATGATGTACTTGGTGTCATATGTGACTTACCTTAAATGCAAAGACTAAGATGATTATTGCGATAAGATGTGCAAAATATTGAATGCACGATTGAGTTATATAATGTGTTTGGCATGGACTGTGAAGCACATGAGTGATGAGATTTTGTGTTGAGTGCAAGCTACGGAGCACATAAGTGAGTAGATTTTGTGTTGAGTGCAAGCTCTAGAGCACATGAGTTATGAGATTTTGTGTCGAGCATAAGCTCTCGAGCACATGAATTATAAGAATTGGACGTGTTGAGCATAATCCCTCGACAAATCCAAATGTATGTTGAGCATAAGCTATTGAGCATCGAATCTATGGCCATTGTATCCCTATGTGTATTATACAAATACATCCTAGCATTAGTGTTGAGCAAGAGGATTTGTAATTGCATTAAGTGTAACTCCCAGTTTTTAGTATTGAGCTTGGGATCTGAATAGCACTAGGAGTTACTGAAATTATTTATGTTTAGTGAGAACGACTCTGAAAAGAATCGACCATATATTAATTATTTTTAAGTTTATTAAATGAATTTTTTAATCTACTTCTCATCAAATACTGAAGAAATACCACGATACACGAGGTAATCCAATATGCAAGGAGGTTTAGAGCTCCCTAACTTAGTTGGCCAACCCTACCTAAGGCCTTGATAAAATAAATAATATAAGCTAATAAAAGCATTAGGTAAATGAGATCATGTTACATTATGCATAATTACATGTTAAACAATAATATATATAGTGCATATATATTATGAATAAAAGAATAAGTGTATATATTAAATATAAAAAAATACAGATAACTATAAATAATGAATAAAGAGTTTATGTATTTATTATTTACGAAAATGATTAAATACATATTTAATCCTAAAGAGTCAAATTAGGAACCACTAAAAAGTTCCTAAGTTAAGAAAAGTAATTATTAAATTGACATAAATCAATTAAAGATTGGATTCTTCATCTAACTGAAGGTTTAAAAGAACTTCCCTTTTTCCTAAAGATTGTCTGTAAAGACCCAAGGTAAGGAAAGGCTTAGGGATGTGATTGTTATTATTTTTGTAAGTAATTTTGGAGAGCAATTTTCCAAAAACAAGCAATCTTATAGAGAACCCAATATTTCAAATAAGAGAAGCCTCACCTTTAGAAGCTCTAGACTACTTGCATTTTGGAACTAGCTCGGGGGGCTTTAGATTAGAACGATGAATGGTTTTGGGTCTTGGTTGGGAGGAACATATTTGTTCCCAAGTTATTTTATTAACAAATCTACGGTCAGAGGTAACTCATATTTATTAATTTCATGTGTTTAAGTGTGCAAGGTTTGTTCCATTAAACAAATTGAATAGTTACACGTATGCATATTCTACCTTTTAAAAAAGTTCTATAAATCATGTTTACAGATTTTACTTATAATTGTTATTCAATGGATTAAAGACCTACAAACGAAATGCATGCTTCAAATTTATTTCATTTGTTTAAATACGGAACTCACCCTCTAATATCTTAGATGGTCTCTAGGGTTAATTGTTATGTTGCATGTTGTGACATTTCTTTAAAATTAGAAATTATCCTTTAATTCTTAGGTAGGTTTTTAAAGTAAAAATTTCAATGAGTATTATATTTAAAGATATTTATAAGATTGATTTCAATCATGTAAATTAGTTTTAAACCGTACTCTCTAGATAAAATCATCACATATCTCTCTCAATAGTTTCACTAAAACCCTAAGTATATTTTCCATAAAAATATTTCATCTAGGTATATGAACTTCTTATAATTTAAAATAGATATCAAAGAAAATTAAAACTAATTAAATCCAATGTTAAACAAAACACATTTTAAAACTGAGTTCCAACGTTAAAGAAAATTATTAAATAAATCAATTGTAAACATACATTTAATGAATCGAATCCCTTTGTAAACCCAAGTTCAAAACTAGACTAAATAAAGTACTAGCACATTTCATTTGCCATCGAAAACACAAACTTAAATCTTAGATTATCCTATCTACTTAACAAACATTTAAACCATTAAGTATAACCAAACATAAATTTATAAATATGTTGTAAACAATCCATAAATCAGGATTCAAATATAGATATATAAATTACATATAAAAATACAGTAAGCAAGTAAAATCCAAAATGAAATAGAGTTTCATTCCCATACACCAAGCATGGATTGAATTAAAGACTATCATGACAATCACCATATATAAATATTTTAACAAAATGAAGGATTGAAAACATTACAATAGTCACAATATCCACGCCACCCAAGGTCGAGTTCCTTTAACCCAACTTCATAAACAACATAGGAAATACAACTAAACTAGAGAACAAAGTTACACTCTTTTCCCCTACAAACTAATACACATACATGATTTGTTCCACAATAGATAAACTATGTGTACACAAGCGACATTATAAATGCAAGGCTTGGGGCCAAGTGCTTACGGCTTCCTGTGGAGGATGATGGAATCATAATCAAACATAGCTACAATATTATCAACCAACACATCCATTAAAACCACATTTTCCATCAATTGTATCCATTATCAAGCCATGGCATTGCAATTGCCATTGCAAAGCAATGGCACTGTTAACTTTTAAAGAAAAGCACTATAAATTACAAGAGACACTTTAAAACACAACAAAAACCCAAGAAGATTCATTTAAAAACAAATTCCATTTTATAGCTAAATGGAAAACCATATACACATAGTCGAATCTCTAATAACCACTCGAATATAAAATTTAAAAATTATAGATCCATGCAAAAGAATTTACACAACTGCATTTACATAATACCTAAACAATTTGAATAAAGCGCAACGCCCAACCAAACGAGAAATAGCTTAAAACCAGGCATCTCCCACACTAACTTGCGAAACGCTTTGATAAACACAACAAGTTGAACGTTTGGGTATAATCACATTGCTTTATGTGGGGCTTACTAGGAATGGTTGCGCAGGAAATGAAACATCTCTTCCTTCCCAAAACGCAAAGCACCCACACTATATTCACGTGCAACAACGAAAACGAAGCTTGAATCAAAAGTATGCAAACAGCTATAAACCAAACCAAAAATCAAATGTGCATTCATATAGACAGTGGCATACCTACCAATGTGCTCAAGGTAACTTGGTTTCTCTGCATGGATGCACAGCTCCCACCTGGTGCATGAGACCTCCCTGTAAACAAAAACACATACTAAAGAAATGACATCAAAACCCTAATGAAGCGCATAAGGAAAACAACCTACAATTTACAAGGTGCATTTAAGGTGTCAACCTGGCCGCCACCTTCATGCAAATCAAAACCCACAAGTGTAAAGTGTGGATTCACAATTCTTACAACCGTATTAAACCCCATTACCATAGTTTTTAAAAACCCTTTCATATTGCGAGTTGCATTAGTTTTTTCCATAGTTTCGATGGCATACTTTATTCCATAGTATAAACCGTCCACATTAATGTATAAGCATAAAAGTATTATAAACAAGGTTTTAAACCTTCATCACTATAGTTACAAACAAGCATGCATATAGAATTATCGAAGGTATAATTCTCTATACCATTGTTACCAAGTATGAGTTACACTTAGGTGGCCTTTGTCTTCTTTTAGTTTTGAGCATAGAAAGAGTGTTGTTTCAGTTCAAATAACTCTAGATGATACGACTCATTTACGTTACATACGCAAGCCTAGGTTCATAGGAAAAGTTACCTACAGAAGAATATAAACACATGCATTAGTTCATAATGAACTAAGTAAACCTTATAGAATAGGAACCTTACATTTTCTAGTGGACCTTTAAGGGACAAAATCCTGCCACTCCACCCCTTGACATACAAAGGTAAGTCAACCTCTTCATAATGAACAATAAACAAATTAAATATATGTAAACTAAAGTAATACATAAAGCAGAGTAACTATCGACAATGTCAATAAATAATATAGATAGGAAAAGTAATTTTATAAGATCAAAGTGTAGAATAGTAATAAGTATACATCATCATCATACAGGAAAAGCACATAAGGAAAACAAAAGATAGAACTTAGGTTCAGTTATTCGACAATATTTTATTCTACAGTAGAAATGAAGATGTCCTTAAGATCTAGCACTTGATTAGACTACAATTTTTTTATTTTTATTTTTGGATTTTAGGGACATTACAAGTGGTATCAGATCCAAGATTCAAACACTAAGAGACCTAATGGGCACTACCAAACATTCATTCGAGAAATAAACATTTCAAAGTATTTGAAATTTTGTTAAACTAAGAGAAAATTATTTGTTACCAAATGTTTTAAAATTGCAAGGTTAAAGAACAATTAAAATCATGAATACAGAAGAAGATAACAACAAATAAGGAAATATAAATTCCCCAACACGAGAAGAATAACTCATGGTAGAACTAAACTCTGATCTAATGAAAACCATACAGAGTCTACAAGAAAACCTACAAAGCTTCAAAGTTGACAATATGAATGAGAAAAAAGAGAAGAAAGCAATCAATAAAGATTTACTTCGGAACCTGATGGGAAAAAACCCTCATGAACATCCTACCCATTCAACCAATAAATATAAAGAAAAATTTGATTTCAACCTGGCCAACAACCCAAGGGAGGAAGGAAAAGAAGAGGATAGATTTGAACTTCTAGAAAGAGATTATGAAAATATTTAGAGTGATAATCCACTTTCTCCTTGAGAAAAGAGATAGAGGAATGATGACAACCTCCAAGGAGAGTTCATAAAGATAAAAGATCCAACCTATGAAGAAGAGATGAATACCGGGGAGAAGGCTGAAGCATGGCTTCTAGGAATGAGAAAATATTTTTGAGTGCACAACTACTCTAGTGAGATGAAATCCTGATTAGCCATCTATAATTTAAATGGAAAAGTCGTTAGATGGTGGAGAGACCTAAAGTGCACCAAAAAGGATGAAGTAAAAAAAATGAGATGGAGTTTTTTTTGCAGAATATTTCAGGACAAATATATGTCTAAAAGATTCTTTACCAATAAGGTAAAATAATTTCATGAGCTAAGGATGGGCTCCATGACCATGGAATCCTTGATTAACATATTTTAGGATCTGTTACACTACCTTCCTTACATAAAGGATAAAAAGTGAAAATACAATAGTTTTTGGGATGTCTAAGACCTCCGAATTTTTGAGAAAGAATTGAGGTTTACATCCCTAAAAATCTAGACAATACCTTACACAGAGCTAGGCTTTGTTATGAGCATGTAAAACTAATGGTTCTAGTGGGTCGATCACAACCAACCCCGACCAGCACTTCCAAGATCTAGGGGCTCCTACCCTTATCAAGACTACCCAATTTATCCCTATGGCCAGATTCTAGTCCAGATATTTCCTCCACTCATTTTTTCCTCTACAATCGCCATCCCACAACTCTATTTCCGCAACAGATTTTTTGCAGTAGGGTTGCGGGATGTGGGATATCAAACACCCAACATTGCAATCGAAAAATTTCTTTCCACAACGACCTTCCCGCAAGTGGGTTGCGGGATGCGGGATGCGGGATGCCTAACCAAATTTTCAAAGTTGCTCCCCTCGCAACTTTCTTCGTGCAACTTTTACGAGTTGCATGATGCAGGTTGCGGGATGGTCAACCAACTTTTCAAAATATCCTCCCTGCAACTTTTTCCCCGTAATTTTTCAACCGTCCAATCTTCTCCTCCAGTCTCGATCTTTGTCGTTCATTCTCTGCAAAACTGGTTAATCGTAGAAAACCTAAGTATGATGTCGATTGATCATGGAATTCATCAATACAACCTTCAATCCTCCCGATGATTCTATCCTAACCCTTCTATGCATGCATCTACACTCTATTTCAACTCTTCAAGCAACAATTTAACACTTGAATCAAGAAATTCACAGAATCACACAGATGTTCAGAAAATTGCCGAAGTTGGCTCTTCACGAATACACAGCTAAATCAGTAGATGTATATAAGATAACAAAAATCCAAACACATAGCTAATTCTTCTATTAAGTAAACACACAAACACATAGTTCTGATGTCTTCTTTAGTCTCTCTCAAAATATTTACAAGTAGAACAAGACATGCGTCTGTCCTTTACTCTGCAAATTCGGAATTCTAATGTTGAAGAGAAGAACCCTTCTCCCTTCTATACACTATTTATTTAAGCTCATATACAATGTCCTAAACTAAGTTGTCTTGCAATTGAAAATAAATGGCTTCCAAGCATGATGAAAATGTCCTTGTCAAAATCAAATAAGACTGTGATTTGATCTCCATGCAGGGAGTCATGATACACAACTGCTCCTATGGGTACTAACACACAACGAATCAGCAAAATAGACAAATAAAAATATATGCCACAACATGTGACCAACTCATCACATTGCTGACATGCCACAATGCTTCTGCATCAGACTCGCAAGGGTGAAAAAAACTATGAACCCCTATTCATTAGATCAGCTGCAGTGAAACCCCTAACTTGCAACTCTTCAACACTCATCCAAGTAGAATCCTCTATTCGTCGCTCCTTCCATTTGACCAAATACTCCAAATAGTCCCTCTTCCTTGTAATATTTACCACTTTAGTGTCCAGAATGGACTCAACTTCCAAAGGTTGTTCCATAGGCATCCGACCCACCCATTGTAAATATTCAGTAGGATCTTCACCTTCTGCAAAGGTTCCAATGTCACATGCTACATAAGGATATAGATCGGCTACATTAAATATTGGTGAAATACCCAATCCACTAGGCATCTCTAACTCATAAGAATTTGCTGAAAATTTTCTAAGTATTCTGCAGGGTCCAATATTCTTCATCCTCATCTTTTTATACTCCCCTTTTGGAAATTTGTCTCTCCTTAGATACGATAAGACCAAATATCCTACTTCATAGTTCTTCTCTCTTCTTTTGGAATCTGCTCTGGACTTGTAACTAGTGTTACTCTGTTGTAACCTTTCTTTCACTTGCTCCTGTAGCTCACTGATCATCTTTGCAAACTCCTCTCCATCAGCACTCATTTTCTCAAATTGACCTAAGTCATAAAGTTCACACACTCCTGTTGGATGCATTCCATATAGAATTTGAAATGGACTCATCTGTGTGCTTCTGTTTGGTGAATCATTATAGGAAAAATCAACTTGATCTAACACTCTATCCCACTGCTTATGACTCTCCCCAATTAGACTTCTGAACATGTTTCCCAGACTCCTATTAACTACCTCTATTTTTCCATTAGACTGTGGGTGATATGCTGAACTAAAGTTCAGTCTAGTACCTAACTTTTTCCACAAGGTCCTCCAGAAATGACTTGTGAACTTCACATCTCTATCTAATACAATGCTTCTAGGTAAACCATGTAATTTCACAACTTCATCAAAACACAAGTTAGCAATGTGTGTAGCATCACTAGTCTTATAGCATGGAATGAAATGTTTCGTTTTAGTGAATCTATCAACAACTACAAAGATAGAATCATGTCCTTTATGAGTTCTTGGAAAACCCAGAATGAAATCAATACTCATAGAATCCCAAGGCCTAGTTGGAATAGGAAATGGTGTATACAATCCTTTGTTTTGGCTTCTCCCTTTATCATGCTAGCATACTCTGCATCTTCTTACAAACTTCTCAACTTCGGACCTCATCCTTGGCCAAAAATAGAATTTCCCTAAGTGTTTTAAGGTTTTATCACTTCAAACGTGACTTGCCATACCTCCATTATGTTTCTCTGGTATCAAGTTCTCTCTCATAGAACACCTTGGTACACATAGTTTACTATTTTTAAAGAGTAAACCATCTTGTAGGGTATACTCCATCCATGGCTCTCTATCCACCTCCACTGGATTCTTACAAGCCCTGTAAGCTTCTTGGAAATCAATGTCAGCTTTATACAAATCTCTCAAATGCTAAAATCCCAAGACTTGGATCTGATTTTCTTACATAATCAACAGTCTCCTACTTAAGGAATCAACTACTCTATTTGACTGTCCACTAATGTGTTTCAACACAAAGGTAAAGCTTTGTAAGAACTCAATCCAGTTGACATGTTTTAGGTTCAACTTAGGTTGTTGCATGATATACTACAATGCATGGTTGTCAGAGTACAACAAAAGTTCTCTAGGAATAAAATAATGCCTCTAATGCTTCATTGCCTGAACAATAGCACAAAACTCCTTGTCATAAGATGAATAATTTGTCTTGGAATCATTCATCTTCTCATTGAAATACGCTATAGGTCTGTCCTCCTGACTGAGCACATCTCCGATCACTACTCCAATGGCATCACGCTTCACTTGGAAAGGGTGGTTGAAGTATGGTAACATCAATACTGGTTGTTCAGTGATCTTCTTCTTCAAGAACTAAAAACTCCTTTTATCCTCTGTTGTCCATTGAAATGACTGTCTATCCTTCTTAATTGTCTCAACGATTGATGCACAAATACCACTGAAGTTCTTTATAAATTTCCTATAGAAACATGCCAATCCATGAAAGCTTCTTACCTCAAATATGTTCCTTGGTGAAGGCCAATCAATGGTTGCTTTCACCTTTTCTGGATCCATCTTCAACCCATCTCTTGAGGTAACAAAACCCAAATACACTAAATCTAGCTTCGTAAATGTACACTTATTTACATTTATCAACAACTTCTCTTGTTGCAGTCTCTCTAAAACATACCTCAGATGTTTCATATGCTCTTCTTCTATTTGGATGAAACCAAAATTTCATCAAGGTAAACTATAAAAAAATTATCTATAAAATATCTCAAGACTTTGTTCATCAATCTCATAAAAGTACTTGGTGCGTTGGACAATCCAAATGGCAAGACCAACCACTCATACAACCCATCATTTTTCTTGAAGGCTATCTTCCACTCATCTCCCTCTCTAATTCTGATATGATGATATCCACTCTTGAAATTTAGTTTTGAAAAGCATGTTTCCCCACTTAGACAATCCATCATGGCATCCATCCTCAGTAATTAAAACCTATATGTGATAGTGATCTTATTAATTGCTCTTTAGTCAGTACACATCCTCCAATCACCATCCTTCTTCGGTGTCAGTACTTCTGGTACTATGGATGGACTCGGACTCTTATGAATCAACCCCTTGTCCATCAATCCTTGGACCTGTTTCCTCACTTCTTCATTCTCTTGAGGTGTCAATCTATATGCTGCCTTGTTTGGTAAAATGGCTCCTATGATAAAATAAATTTGATGACTTATATCCCTTCTTGGTGGTAATTCATTGGTTAAATCATCCACCACGATGTTTCTAAATTCACCGAAAATCTTCTGAATCACCTCAAGTAGATCTGTCACGTTAGTCTTCACTGTCACCAATCTCGGTTTTCATACCATAGCATAGCTTAACTCTTCCTCCTCAATCTACTGTCCTACCATACTACCTTCCAACAAAGGGTGAAGTACATGTCTTATCCCATTCTACTCAAAACTATGGTAGTTACTCCTACTACCATGAGTCACTTTCTTATCAAATTTCTACGGTGTGCCTAAAAGTATATGATAAACATCCATGGGAATTACATCACACTGAATCTTGTCCTTATATGGACCTATTTGGAAATCAATTTCACACTGCTCACTTACCAAGATTTGATGTCCTTTGTGTAACCAAGATACTTTGTATGGAACAGGATGCTTGGTCCTCCTCAAACTCATCTTCTCCACCATATCTCTAGAAACAATATTGTCATTACTCCCACTGTCAATCACCATCTTACAACACTTCCCTTTGACTTTACACATGGTCCTAAATAAGGATTTCCTTTGAGCAGGCTATGCTTGCTCCTTCTCTGGTTTCAACAAGACTTTATTCATCATCAAGGATTCTCCTGTATCTAGAAAAAATTCAGCCACTATCAACTATTCTTGCTACTGCTCATTCTTAGCTCCATAGGCTCCTCTATGTCCTATGTCTTCCTTCCCTGGACATTCAAATGATCTATTCCCCAACTGGCTACATTTGCAGCACCTATAGACAATTCCTCTGCCTCTTCCTCTACCTCTACCTCCTTGGTAAGGTCCTCTCCTTCTAGAGTCATCTTCTCTAACATGTTAATCTTGCTGGTTAGATTTACTTGACTCTTCTCTATGTGCTCCAAATATTCCTCTTTGAGCTACTTGTCCTCATCCTCTGGTTGGAACTCGACCTCTATTGAAGCTCTACTTTCGAGCTATCTTTTCTTCTTCCATTAAGGCACATTGATACACTTCCTCCATCAATCTAGGTGATATCATGATGATCTCTTCTTGGATATCCATCCTTAGACCATTAACATATCTAGCATCCTTCTCTGCTGACTCTTCCACATATCCTGCCCTTAGGTTCACTTTGTAGAACTCTTTAGTGTATTCTCTCACTATTAACAATGTTTGGCTAAGGTTATCCATCTTTCCATACATAATTAACTGGTAATATTTGGGGAAGAACGTAGCCCTCATATTTTCTACCATTCTATCCTAGCTTCTTATCAAGGGTTTATTCTTCCTTCTTCTTTATGCTTGCAAACTATCCCACCACAAGGATGTGTGTCCCTTCAACCTCATCATGACTAATATGAATCTCTTGTCTTCTTCTACCTCATCGTACTCAAAGTACTTATCCAACTCATTGATCCAATTAATGAGATGCTCCACGACGAGACTTCCATCATAGGTAGGAAACTCTGGTCTCTACATTCAAGTCGCTCCTAGAATGGATCTAAAATATCTTAACTCTAGTGTTTCCTTCATAGGTGCAACTTCTTCTCTTTTCTCTTCATCCTCAGGTTCACTCACATCCCCTGCTTCTGGGTCTCTTCATTTGTATTTTTCCATGGTTTCCAGACATGCCCTTAACTCCTCATTTCCTCTAGAACTTCTACGTTCCCTCCTAGTCGACCTCTGTCACGACCTCTTTCTCTTCAAATGCATGCAACCATCCTCTTGCACTAATCCTCCCTAGTAACAGTTCTCTTTCACACTACTATAATCTTACCTCAGCAAGCCCTTCTTTGCACTTGGTCTTTTCGTAACACCATTCCTCTATCTAGAACCTCTTGAGCACTCATCTTTTCTCTTTCCATGATTATACATCTATGCTGCTCTCTCACACGAGCATCTCCTCACTCTGATACAAAAATTGGTGTAGGTGGGTCTATAAAAACCAACCCCGACAAACACTTCCACGATCTAGGGGTTCCTACCCTTAGTAGAACTGCCCAATTTATCCCAATAACCAAATTTTTCTCCAAATATTGCCTCCATGCAATTTATCCTCCACAATCATTGTCCCGCAACTCTATTTTTGCAACATAGTTTCTATAGTTGAGTTACGGGATGCAGGATCTCAAACACCCAATGTTGCACTCCGCAACAGCCTTACCACAAGCGGGTTGTGGGATGCCCAAATGACTTTTGAAATTTTCTCCCCCCACAATATTCTTCGCGTAACTTGCGGGTTGTGGGATGGTCAACCAAATTTTCAGAATCTCCTCCCTACAACTTTCTGTCCGCAACCTTTTCCCTGCAAGTTTTCAACCATCCGATCTTTTCCTGCGGACTTGATCTCCGCCATCTGTTCTCTACAAAACTGGTTAATCACAGGAAACCTAAGTATGAGACCGATTGATCATGGAATTGATAAATATAGCATTCAATCCTCCTGATTCTTCTAGCATAACCCTTCTATGCATACATCTACACTCTATTTCAACTCTTCAAGGAACAATTTAACACTTGAATCAATAAATTCATAGAATTATACAGATGTTCAGAAAATTGTTGAAGTTGGCTCTTCATGAATACACAGCTAAATTAGTATATGCATATAAGAGAAGAAAACTGCAAAGACAAAGCTAATTCTTCTATTAAGTAAACACACAAACACACAGTTTGAATCTCTTCTTCAGTCTCTCTAAAAATATTTACAGGTAGAACTAGACATACGTCTGTCCTTTACTCTGCAAATTTGGAATTCTAATGCTGAAAAGAAAAACCCTTCTCCCTTCTCTAAAATGGCCATTTAAGCTCATATACGACCACCTCAACTAAGTGGTCCTGCAAACTGAAAACAAATGAATTCCAAGCATGATGAAAATGTCCTTGTCAAAATCAAATAAGCCTATGGTTTGATCTCCATACAAGCAGTCATGATACGCAACCGCTCCTACAGGTATTAACAGACAACGACTCAACAAAATAGATAAATCAAAATATATGCCAAAACATGTGACCAACTCATCACATTGATGGCATGCCATGATGCTTCTGCATCAACTAAGGAAAAATAAATAAATAGAAGTCGAGACAGGTGTAGGACCTTCTCGGATAACCGCAAACCTGGTTTTAAACAACCACCATACAGAAAAAAGAACAATAGTTTTCCAGCTAACAAAAACTTTAACAAGAAAGGTACAAACCCAAATATTCCTACACTAAATACCAACATTCCCACAACAAATGGAGCAACATTAGCAATGTTTTGATGCGGCAGCATTCTTGGGTTCTAGCAGACTCCTACATTCATTTTTCAGTGTGTTTCCGATAGACACCAGTTTTAATAGTCCACTATCACTTTATAACCTAAATCTTAAAGCATCTCTATTAAACAAATCTGATATTTAAACAAATTTGATATTTTATATCAAGCTTTGCAAGGACAAATATGTAGTCTTAGCAGTGAATTTCCCATTTTCCCAGAGAATAGGCATCCTAAAGTGAGGAGGACAATCACCAAGGCGACAGTGTGTTGGAAGATAATTTCAACCATCACCCATCAACATTAAATGTAGTAGTTGAAGATGTAAATGCAGTAGATGAAGCTGGAAACACCTTGAAGTCTCTAGAAGCTCTAGAAGAATCATGGAAGGCTTTCGAACTCCGTAGACTTCCAATAAAACTTGTGTTTGATGTAATTTATGAAAGACCTGAGCTGAAGCTTCTTAATAGAGAAAGTTTTATGTTTAATGTTTTGTCTACTCCTCCTCCTTCTCTATTTTCATCATGGTATCAGAGCGGGTCTGGGTGTGTCTCCCTCATGGGAGGTCCACGATCATGAGTGAGAAGTAATATTAATTTTATGCTATATGAGTACGAGTGTAGGAGTAGAGTCGAGTGATTTGTGAGGTTGTTTCCATTTTTGAGCCATCTGTTGTGAGGAGCCTTAGACGTGAGTCCATAAGAAATTGCAGTTGTGTAAAGGACTGCTTGCTGGCTATTGTAGTTGAAGAAACCATTGTGTATGAGAAGCTATGTGTCTGTCCAAATTGGTGTACTGGATATCCAGCCAGAGTTGAAGAGCTACCATGATGTGCCCAATGGTGGAAGAGAACCACTGTAGCTGAAAATGTTAGCCACATCCCATTGGAGGTCGTTGTTTAGAAGAAGGCGCTACAACATTTTGAGCAATGCCACACCAAGGTGAAGGAGACCTGTGTATTGTGGCCATGTGAAAAAAAAGAAGAGCCACAGGTAAATATTTCCACCCAATAGTTTCTCGGGTTGTATGAAAAGGAGTCTGGGTGCTATTAAATGAAGTGAGAAACCCTGTGATGGTTGAATGTTGCCACTGCCCACAAGTCCTGTCCAAATATGTATGCTCGAGGAACCCACGCCCCTTCTATCTGTGTGCAGATCTCATTCCACTAAATAATGTATTCTTTTCTTATAGTTGGGTATGTGTGTGCTGCTGGTGGGTAAATGTATCCACCATTGCTGACATCCCCTTGCTTCTATGTGAATTTGATTATGCAGAGATTGATTTTCAATGTTGGTCAAGGTGAATGCTCTAGTTGCAAAATGAAAGTTGCAAACTGCATTTGAGTCAAATCCCAGGTTGAATTGTTGTAGACTTTAAAACCCCATCCTCCTCTTTACAGACTACCACATCAGTAGTTCTATTCAGCGCGGTTGAGCCAAGTGTCTTCCGCATTCTTGTTTTTTTTTCAGTTTTCAAAAAATCGAGTTTGTAACCTCACAATAAGGGGTTTCATTCTGAAGCTCGATTCATTTTGTAGGCTCAGCGTGAGTGTGGCTCCAAAGGAGCACACAAAGAGTTGAAGCTCGAGTCGTTTGTAGGCTCAGCTTCCATCAAGAAATTAAAGCTCGATTCGTTTTGGAGGCTCAGCATCTATGTAGGCATAAAGCTTGTTGTTGTTAAAGACTACAACAAAAGAAGGATTGCAGATCCGCTAAAGAGGGCGTGAGGGTAGAATGTGGTGTTGAATCCATGAAGAAGGAGAACAACAGGAGCAACCTGGAGATAGATATTTTGTTTGTGGACAGTGTTGAGGAGCAATGGATGGATAGCATGGAGGGTTTAACTGCAGGACAATGAGAGTGAGCTGAAGGAAAAATGGAGAAGTCAAATGTTCATTTTTGTTAAAAAAAATTACTTTCTTGGATGTGCATATCTCCGTATCAATTTGTTTATGACATGTAATTTGTTTCCAAGATTTTCAAGTTTTTGATTCTCAAGTTTTTGAATGTAACTGTTTGTATAATGATGGTTGAAATTAAGAGGCAGTGTTGGAAAATAATTCCAACCATCACCCATCGACATTAAATGTAGTAGTTGAAGATGTAAATGTAGTAGATGAATCTCAAAACACCTCAAAGTCTCTAGAAGCTCTAGAAGAATCGTGGAAGGATTTCGAACTCCATAGACTTCCTATAAAACTGGTGTTTGATGTAATGTATGAAAGACCCGTGCTGAAGCTCCTTAATAGAGAAATTTTTATGTTTAATGTTTTGTCTGCTCCTCCTCCTTCTCTGTTTTCATCACAATGGGTGGTTCCCTCAAGTTCTTCTAGGGTTTCTACTTTCATGATTGGACTTATCTTTGTGCAGATCTTGGAGGTGAAACACTTCCAAAGTTTGTCCTTCCCGCCATGAAATATTATGTGTTTCTATTTTAGATGGAAAGGTAGATTTATTGAGGACTGTCTATTTTTAAAAACTATTGTATCATGTTTTAAATGTTATACCTAGTAGGCTGAGGTTTCGATGCAATATTTTTTTTAAGGTGGACATCCAAGACATATTGGATGCCCTTGAGTTTATTTTCTTGATGAAACTTGATTATATTGAGAAGCATGCTAATAAAAATTAAAAATGCATTTTCTAGCAAAACACAAAAACACGACATTATCAGTATCAACTTTTTCTTTGGCCTTTTCTTTTCCCTAATACCCATTTTGATCTCTAACATAAATATGGGAATGTAAAAGGTTATGAACCATCAAAGATATTTATCAATGTCAAAGAGCTATCCAACTGATAAGAATGACATGAAAAAGAGGCTATGACCTATGGAAAAGATCGCAATCACATAAATCAAAGCAATGACAAAACAATAATACAATAATAGAAACACGATTAATGAAAGGAAATGTGAATACAAGGACCAAAGATAAGCCGTATATGGAACAAGAAAGCCCTCGAAAAGTAAAAATTTCAAAAACAGAGCAATACTTTAAAAATAATTTTTGTAAGGATATGCATTCAGAAATTGAATTGAAACCTACATGTACAGGAAGAGAACCAATCGCAAAGGAAACCCTGTAAGAAAGGAATGGTCCCTTCCAATGTAAAATTTTACCTACTGCTACGCGAATCTGATATCCCAAGTTTTTACATCCCGACTTCTGAGTTATGCAGGAGCTTGCCACAGTGATGCTTAAACCCTTAAATTAGGTAACGAATTTTTGGACTGAAAGTATCTTTATTTGTACATAAACGCAATATAGATATTATTGATATCTTATTGGTTTTTCCGCTTTTGTTATGTCGCTTTTTCTTTGTGTGTTGTCCTTGTCAGTGATCAAATTTGAAGGGTGGGTCTTAATTTCAATTGGAAAGGATTCGGGTTAACCAATCGATACAGCTCAGCCCTTTCATGCTGATCCCAAGAAGCATATTAGGTAGTCCCAACACATAGATTAAACGACCGATGCATATTTTTCTCAATTGCGTTTGAAATGCCGTGATTCACCATTCTCCCACCCCTTTCGAAACAAGGAAAATAGCTGGAAAGCAGCTAGTCCCTGCCTTAAACTTATGTTTATAATTGAAATATGATATATGCTTATTCAAAAGAAAATATTTAGGATATTAGTTTTGTTGTTTTTTTATTATTGTAAATATTTGTAAGAAGAGCTAATAGGTAAACATCAATGAGACTTTCATGAATATAAAATTTATCAATATATTTAACAAGTGAAATTAACAGCAAAGCTACTTAGTACCCCTCTCCTAAAACATGTTTGAAAAATTAGTAATAAATTCCTAAAGTTATTTATTAAGATAGATTATTTTGTTTTATAAGAAATTGGTTGGAAAATGGTTAAAGAATGTATGGGTTTGCCGCTTATATATCAATGGGTTAGTAGCATCAATCATAGATACTGATATTCCACTATAGTTTATTATGTTTGACTATAATCATAGTCAACCATAGTAGTTAGAGAAAGATGGATTAGTGGTCAAGGCATTGGGTTGGTTGCTCAATGATTAATGGGTTGCTAGTGGGTTTGTTGCTCAATGATTAATGGGTTTCTCTGTTACTAATTGATGGTTAGAAGGTGTCAATGATAAAGAGGTTGATATATTAGTGGTTAAAATTATTTTAGGTTAAGGATTTAAGAAAAAATGGAACTTTACCCGTATTGAACAAGTCAAATTAATTTAAATAGACATTAACTAAATACTTTTCTTATTAAATTTAGCTAATATCTTGTTACACTAAAAAAAAATGGAAAAAGTTTCAATTAGAAAACCACCAAATACAATATCTTTAATTTACACAATCAATAAAAACTTTTTTTAATCATTTTTTAAATTCTCTTAACAATTATAAAAATAATTACTTTAAAAGATTATTGAATATAATACATTCATCTATAAGAAATAAAAGTCAAACTAATTTGAACATTAAAATAAATATGAAATTATCATAAAACATTAGAAAACTATATCAAAACTTTGTTACTAATAAAAAGTCAAACTAATTTGAAAGACCAAACGATCACTATATTCCCTACCTTGGCAGGGACTAAAAAAGTGATTTAATAAATTGTTTTTGAAAACATAATAAAATTTTATAAAATGAAGATTTAATAAAGACAAAATCAAAACATTTTCATTTGTAAATTAAAAATATACTCTCTCACATCATTAAATCATGTTAATGAATATATTTCATAAACAACAAATCATTAAAACACTTTTATTGACGTGATTGAAAAACTAACCATTCTAACATTGATATGGTGGATGTTAATGTTTTACTAAACATTTAATAACTAAAATTAATATATATAATTGTATAAAAAAAATTATACAAATCAATAAAACACTTTTATGAACATGATCGACAAACTAACAATGAAAAATATATCGTTTAATCCATTGGTGGTAGTATGCTAAGCCATTGGATCTGGTGGCAGTTGAGATCGCATGGTTGGCAATGCTGCCGCCAACGCATTAAATAACGTATGGCATATGATATATTGTTTGCCAAAACTAACCATTTTAACATAGTTATTGTGGATGTTAATGTTTTACTTAACATTAATAACTAAAATTAAAATATATATGATTGTGTAAAAAAAATTAAACATTTGAATAATATAAGTATAAATATTAATATTTATAAATTATAAAAAAAATCCAGTTAACTAATTTGTTATTAACAACCATATATTATAATTCTCAACAATTAACCATTTAATTTTAATCTATTAAAATAGCTTCAAATCATTTTATACATCCTAAATACATACTTATGATAATTAAAAAAACATACATATGATAACTAAACAAAATGAATCAGCCAACAACTATTGTCCATTTCGCAGCCAAATTAAGTGAACCTTCGATTTGATATTTACATTCTTAATAATTACTGTTGAGAAACTCACTCGATTTATTGACAAGACCAGAGAATGATGCAGCCGCGATGAGGGGTTAAATTTGACGGGAGTATACC
>LPNX010197229.1:351065-361706 GCA_001517045.1 Pseudotsuga menziesii
TCATTCGACAGCATTATTCATAAATTCTTTTCAATAAATCTTTCATTAATTAATCACAATTCAAACATCCAAAAAGAATTTCTCAGACTCGATTTCGTGTTGCCTTTCGCCCACGATCTAAATTCACTTCATTGCCTTTCCTCTGTTTCGAGGTATGTTCCATAAGAATGAGGAGTTCAAAGTCCGGTGAGTCTGGAGTGATCCAGGGAGTGGGAGCATTTAATTCTACCATTTAATTTCTACCAACCGCACCAGCTGAAGGCTTGAAGCTATGAATGAAAGATTGAAACTCTTTACAGGTTTACTTTGGTCGGAACTCCAAGCATGGAATTTTGAAACCAACTCTGGTCTGGACTCGAAGCTTGAAAGTTTGAAAGGGTTACTCTGGTCAGGACTCAAGCCTGGAGGTCGCCACGGGCCAAGAGTGCAGTTGCAGGCGGCAGGCGGATTAAGAGGTTTATCATTTACCCCTGCTCTCGAATTTGAATTTCATTGTTGTATGCATAGCCTGTCAGGAGTGGGTTAGAATCAAAATAGACTGTCACACTTTCTCAGAGGAAAGGTTAGAATACAACAATATTGAAATTATTTTAGAACTCATTCTAATTTTGAGGATTCTGTCAACAAAATCATGCTCTTCCTGCAGGCGACCTTCAGTTGCCACTACTGTCCACCAGATTGGAGGGCAAACCAGCAGAAAGCCACGAGCAGAAGAAGATCATTACGACTAGTTATATTCCACCAGGGCACTCGGTTTCTCGCGTCCATAGGCCTATTGCAACGCAGCCTGATCAAGCCACAACACTACTACCACCAGTAGGGGGAGGAGGACCACCCCCACCAGGTGGAGGCGGAGGTGGAGGCAAGGGGCCTGGGGGATTTTCAATGGCGCTGCACAATAGGGTATTTCAGGGGTCAGCCCCTACTCAACTCTCCGGTTTCGCTCCATTCCCCTACACTGCAAAGCACACACTTCAGCCTCCGCAAATGCAACAATTGACGGCATTGCAGGCCAAAGCTGCTCAGGGGCACATCAACATTGGCGTCACAATTCCCGTTAATCGATGCCTGCGGTAACCACACAGGTACCTCAAATCCCCCTTCTCTTTTTTCTCAATACAATCTGTTTGAAATGAGACTCCCAAAAAATATATTTACATAAAATTCCCTAGTAAGTAATAATCATGGCTAGTACTTGCCCAAAAGGCTTCATCGTTGGGAATGCATGATTGGTAGTACACTAAAATTTATGAAGAGTAAAAACTGTAAATGAAAGTTACATTATCTAGAAAGGTGACTGGTATTTACTTAAATTTTGGGGTTTTTATTATTCTATCTTCGAGGAAGTGTAATCCTGAGCTCCCCTATCGCTCCAACGATTCATTTACATGATCTCTCCTTTACACCCTGTGTGATGTTGGTGTTTTCCATTGTGGCGCCTTGTGTGAGGAGAAATTGGTGTGTAGAGTTGAAGATCGAGCCGCGCCTTGCTAAAAGCACGAAGATCTAGAAATACCAGGATAGAACCCTCTATGAATGAGAAAACCATAGTTCCATGATAGATATAGCGATATACTATTCCTAATGTACTGACGGCCTGAACTCATTTGATTAAAAGTCAATCAAGTTTCTCTGCGGAGGTGATTAGATTCTTTGGAAACTTCAATGAAAAATTGCTATACTCATGTCACGACTTGCATTTGAGCTGAATACCTTAGTCGAGTTAGCTGAGTTCACTGATTTAGTTGCAATGAATCCCTTGTTTAATTTTCCAGTGTCTCTATTTAAGTCTCTCTTCCATGTCTACTTACATGTATATTTGTCATTGTCATATTTGTTTTGTCTAAGAAATTTCTCAGCATGTTCTTGATTTGCTTAATGTTTTGTCATCCCATAAAATTATTTGGAGAAACGGGAGATGAACCCATACTAGAATATAGTGGTGGAAACTTGATCCTTGATCAAAATTAATTGACCAATGACTGAGGTTTTTCTCTGTCCTCACTTCCACTGTAAAATGGTTGATGGTCGCTTGATGGTTCCAAACCTGAAATGACCTTCCCTTGTGGTTTTTTTGATGGAGCTGCATCGGCAAATATATGTGGTTCGGGTCTTGTGATCTATATTAATGCTCAGCACTATTTCTATTTCTCCATTGGTGGTGGACATGGTACTAATACTAGAGCTGAATTGTTGGCTTCTTGGGCTGTCCTCAGAATCATCCAGATGATGGGTATCCCAATTCAGTTGATTTATGGAGACTCTTTAGTAATTATTTCTTGGCTCAATCGATCGTCAGCACTTGATGTTCCTTCTCTGATGCATTGGTGCAAAGATATAAGGCATTTGATCCGCATGGCCCCACAGTTGATCTTCAAGCACGTTTTCCGAGAGCATAACTCTCTAGCAGATGGACTTTCTAAGAAGGCACTGCATTTGGATTTGGGCCATGGTTACTTCACTGAGTTTTTGGATGGCTTGGCCATAAATGAGCGCCATTTTGTTCTTTTTTGATGCTGAGATTCTCAGCTTTTTTTGACATCAGCATTATGTGCTTTTCACATATTTTGTCTCAGTATTGAGTCCTCCCTGTTAGCAAGTTTTGCTCCTGGATTTCTTGATTGTGAATCACCTTCGATTTTCATCAGCATATCTGACCTACTAACGCGGGAATGATGAGTAAAGTCTGCAAAGATCAGACTTTTATTCCTCTTTCTTGGATGATGCAGAATGCTTCTGTTTTTTTTCTGCTTTTTGTTATTTGATCTGGCTGTTATCTTTGCTGATTGCTCAATGCTCAGTCAAGGATGCATTGTAAAATATGTCTTTTGATTCTACTTGAATAACAAAGACTGGTATTTTTTCTTCTGAAAACTTCACACACCCATTGCTAGGATTTAGCTTAACCCAGTTAGCAGCAGTGTTATTAAAACCAAACCGAAACCGGTAAAACCGGCCAGCTCAACCGGTTCCAGGCCCTATGAAATTCCTAAGTTATTTCCACTAAATCCCTTACTGCTGAAAAATGCAAGTTAAGAATTCTGGAGACTGGTTTTCTTACTGTATTATGATGTTTGATTTCTTCCAATGGCTGTAGGTGCACTTTAATGAACAACAAACTAATACTCTATCTCAGCCTAAGTGAATTCAGTTTATAAACTTCATTATGCCCCCTGAATTTTCTCTAAGTATGGGTGCATGTGTTCTTACGATATTTGGTGTGCAACTCAACTTCTGATGGAGATATAAACTTGGGACAACAATCTGATTTCTAACCTTTAAGTAATATTTCTGTGTTGGTGTATCCCTTTGGACCTTTCTCAAACAAATAATAATATGCAGGAATAACTCACAGTGAACACACAAGTTTAATAATCTTCCATTTAACAGTTGTTTAAGTATGTGACGATTAGTTTTCAGTGAACTCCCTCATTAGATACTTGTTGAATATGAACATTTGTTTCAATATTTCAATTAGATATGAACTCCACATTCTCTCTTACAATTGTAGTTAGGGTGTAACATTAAACAACTGAATATTTTAATTTTAATTCGTTGAGATGACTGAAACAATCAACAGATGTTTCTCTTCTAAAAAGTCTAAAACTATCATTTTGCTTTTGGTTGAACAAAATTGATATTATGGTACCTTCTATAACCAATAACATTTACATTAAGTACAAGTTCCGAGGCTCTGCAGTGTCACCCCATTCTTAAAATTCAACATTCCTACTTTTGAAGGTTTTAATATAAAGCCCATAATATCTAGAGTACTTATGATATCCCAAATATTAGATTGTTCATGACAAAATGTTGCCACTGCAAGGCTACAGCTTTGGAGATCACGCTGTGACTAATTTAACATTAAGCTCATATGCAAATAAATCCTTTGACTTGTTTATATGAAAAATTAAAGATTCATACATAAAGTGCAGAGTCGACTGATTTAACTTTCCTTCAGATTTTAAACCAAATTAGGACAGCATAGCGTCTTACTTCTGATATGTGGCTGAGAGGACTCTGTGGTGGCAGTTTTAGCTGAGACAAGCTAATCTGGAGTCTCCTCCTCGATGTAGACTGGTCTATCTCCCAGAAGCTTGTCCATGTCACTTAATATCTTCTTTAATTTTAAATTGGCATCCTGGATGATAAGGGGAAGGTATCTAGTTATTTCTTTTATCTTTTTTAGTAACCAGAAATAATTCTGTCTCGGCTTTCTGTTTTTCCATGAATTTTCTTCAAAGTTATCTCAGCAGAGTCCCTCTTTTGTATTACCTCTAGTGTTGCATGTCTAGGCCGAGTCACTCAGAGTTGACTCATTTTTGTGCATGAACGCCATTGGTACTTTTCAATAGGGGTGATCGATGGCTTACTTATTTTTTGATGGGTAAAAATAAATAATGAACGTCATTTCTTTTATGGGTAAACATAAATATTAAACGTCATAGGAAGGGTAGTTTCAAAAGAAACCCGTCACATAAAAATTGCTTGACGGGTAAGGGTGCCCGTCAAATTTAACCACTGGCCGCGATTCGCAATGCGTGAGATTTATCCGCTAGCATTTAATGCAAAGGTCCTGAGAATATCTAATCGTATTTGCTATCATTGTAATCATCCGTGTCACATGTTTCATCGAAACACAGCCTGCTCAAAGTCAATGTGGCATAACTGCACTGAGAAGGGATGGATCATTCTAATTTTTTTTTCAAATAATGAAATATTATATTATTCATCATAAAATTTGAAAAAATGTTAATAGGTTGAGCGTTATGTAAAACTTATAACAAATTTACATAAAGCATTTCACTGTCAAATCATTTTATGTAAAGTAATTATGTTTTATTTATTAGGTTTCTTAATTGTGCTGACAACAATGTTAAGTGTCAATTTTTTATAAAAAGAAAATTATAAAATTTTAATTGTTTTTTTAAATCTGAAATTTTTTTTTCACGGCATGGGTATTTAGTCTATTCAATGTACTTAACCAATGAAAAATTAGGAATAACAAATTTCTAAAATTCGAAATTAAATTTTTTATTTTTAGAATATTAAATTAAATATGAAATTATCATAAAACATTAGAAAATTATATCAAAACTTTGTTGCTAATAAAAAGTCAAACTAATTTGAAAGACCAAACGATCACTATATTCTCTGCCTTGGCAGGGACTAATAATAGGAAGAAGGTACGACAAGAGATAGATTTGTGGATCTCTGTTCCGTGGCACCTTTGAAATATAGTGCCGGCTTAGAGAACAACTTATATTGTTAGTAAATAGCACTCATATTTCTTGATAGCAATATAGAAGGGAGTAAACTACTGAACCGACCATTTGCATCGATCCGACGACCTGGCTCGCGTGAGCGGTCACATCCGACGTTACCGGTCGTCGGATCGGTGCAAATAGTCGAGCAAATAGGTCCAACCATATAGAAGTGTTTGGATGAAGGTAAACACATAGTATCCCCATTTATTCCCCGTTCACTGAACCAAATAGCTATGCCTCGGCTAACTATGCTTCATAAAAGAGTGCTTCATACAATTCAATTTGAATCGCATAGGAGGTAGTAAAGTTGTCGTACTACTGTTACCAGTGCTTTGTGCTCACGCATCTCGGTTCTGGCCACGGTTAAGCCTCAGCGTTGATAACGCTACCTTTCAAAAACAGGGATGGTTATAACGAGAAAGCTGCTTTCCCTGGCACCGATAGTTATACGCTTCGGGTTAAAACACTATCTATATAAAACCATTGCATTAATCGACCCTAATAATTGACTCCCTTTTATATAATAAGAGCGCGGTTGTCGCGGTAACACATGTTTTTAGGCCGAGGGTAACTTGTACTTCTCTATGTTCGACCAAGCTTATACCAATGTGACAAATGAAATGGTAAGCGTTTCTACCGATTCGCCTGACTCAATGCCTATGCTGATGCTTGGGATTCGGGTCCCCTGGCATCTGCCACAAAAAATAATGAGTTGAGTCAATTGGTAGAGATGCCGCTTACAAATATTGCAAAAAACAAATATTGATTTTTCAAATTTTGATAATTTTAAACAATTGAACATCCCTTGACATCTACATTAAAAATAAAAAAAATTTCAATACAAATTATTTTTTGAACACATTTATTTGTCATGTGTATTATTAATTTTACATTTTAGTAAATAACATTTTTTTCCAAAAGCACACTTCATTGTAAAAAAAACTACTTAGACTATGCCATAATGATATTGGGGCATCCACGTCAACAAAAAAACATTAATATTAGCCAAAAAAGATTTGAGGAAAAGGTTTCAATAAAAAGCATGAACGCCAATGACCCAAAAAAATAGGCAGATATTGAGTAGATCTAAATCAGCAATTTTCATTGATATCTATAAGCATTCTAAAAAGAAATTTGAGATAATGGAGGAAAATGAAGGAAATCAAATCCTGTGGCAAAGGTTTCAAGAAAAAGCATGAACGCCAATTACCCAAAAAAAAATAGGCAAATGTTGAGTACATCTAAATTAGCAGTTTTCATTTATATCTATAAGCAATCTCAAAAGAAATTTGAGATAATGGAGGAAAAAGATGAGAAATTTTAAGTGCCACATCAATGTAAGTAACATTCATTGTTCAATATTAGCATAAGAACACCATCATAAAATGAATTTCAAAATATAGACAACCTTAGGTCATGTAATTCAAAACAGAAGGTGGCACTTCAGGTCTGAGAAAAAGATTCTAGTTTTGACTTTAAGATGTTAAACAGAAAAATATGTACAAAATTAAATATTCTTTGAGAGCAGTAAAGGGTTTCGATGCTTACGCATTTTGATATCTCTTTTGGGTAGAAACTTGTTCCATTTCTGGAAAATTTTTATCTAAAGCCTACAAAACTCGTAAGAACACCAGCAAAGAAGTGAAAGCTAGACCTCAAATTGATCAAAGATAAGACATTAAAGAAAACATTGGTTAATCTGCAGCTAGTAAAAGAAAGGCACATCATTTGATATTATCTCTATTTTACTATTCATCTGATGTTTTTAGATGCACTGTGCAAGAGGCATTTTTTTATACTTCGATCTGAGAACTCACGCAATGAAACTAGAATTACAGAAAAGGTAATTGACAAAACTACATAGAATTAAATGAAAGGAAAAAAAATAACAGGATCTAAAACTTAACATATGGGTAGAACAATAAATAGCAGTGAATTTTTTTTCTAGTTTTCTTTAAAAACGTTTCCAAAAAAGACACAGCTGACTTGGGTTTTTTCTGTGTAAAGTTTAAAGTCTTAGACTATTGCAATGGAAATACCAAAAAAAGGTGATGAACTAGTATGAAGTTCCATGATATCCAACAATTAGCACAAATTCAAATTGGAAACAAAATAATGATAGAATATTTTGTGTATGTTACATTTTAGAGCTTCTTTTATTTGATTCGATCAGGATATTGTTTTTTTAATGCAAAATCGTTTTAACAAACATCAAAACTATTTTTATTTCTATATTCTGTGATAGAAAGTGCATTGCAATGATCAGAATCTCCTCAGGTCAATGATAATGTTTTCTTTTCCGAGTGTGTACAATCCTTTGCGACACATATTTCATAGTTGGTGCACTATTCTAGAGATGTTTTTTGTATATGCTTCATAGGAAATTTTTGCTATCTCACGGAAACATTTTAGAAACCCTTCAGTGGATGTATTCAGTGGTTGATCTGAAACCCTTTGAAATAAAGGGGATGTGTATCTTCTGCGGTGCTTTCAAAACCCTCTATGTTGTATTAGAAACCCAATACTATGTAACACACCATGTAGGTTATGGGTGGTACCAAAAATATGGGTTTTAATTTCTAGTTCTGAAAATCGAAGGATTTGGGTGCTAGAGTAAGGGGCATGGCTAATAAGAAGACAAAGAAAGATATTCGCAAGGATGAAGAAATGGAATTTTTACATTATAATATTTCTTGTAAATAGAATCCCACGAACCTGTAATATTTGCAGTACCTTTCTTCATCGGCCGTTTGCGACTTCCATCAAATCTTCGTTAAAGACATCTTCAAGGGTTTTAGCACCGTCAATGATCTTCTAAACCTACAGTTTCAAATCTCAAGCACCAAGAATGATTTAGTCAATTTGTAATATGGTTTGTTAGCTATTTAAGACAACCCAAAAAGGAAAATCAGCTTACCCATTAAGACAACCCAGAAAGGAAAATAGCCTTACTCATTTAAATAGGGGAGTTGCATGTTGTAATCCAATATGAACAAGGCTTGGAATATTGTCAAGCTCGAATAGCGTGGACTACTTTTGATGCAAAATACACTCCTCCATAGCCCACAATTTTGTTGGGTTTGGCCGATGATTTGTGACTTCTAAATGAACAACTTGTACCTCAAAACCCTTCCACTATGTTCAAAGGTATGAAAATATGTCTAGTGCATGAAGCATTTTTCTTTTTTCCAATATTTCATTCATTTATAACTTATATTTCATTTTTAAAGGAACAAAGCCAAGCATGGTGAAATTCAATGGCTATATTTTTGGACCAAAAACTTGGTCCCTTACAAAGATTTTTAAAAAATCAAAGATTTTAGTTAATTTAAGAATAAAGTAGGTGGAAAATATCTCTATTCTTAATATTTTAGTTAAATTCAATTAATATAAATAAATGTACTATATATAGTTATTATCATTTTAATTTTTTTTAAATAAAATCTAACTATTTAACTTTAAATTGTTTAGATTTTTTTAATACAATGTTTTTATGTGAATATTTTTAAATACAATGTATTTATATTGTTTATATATTAGCAATTAGGTTGGATAATAGCTTGGTGTGAAATGGGAAACTAAAATATTACTAATTTATTGAATTTTTATTTTTAGTTGTAAGGAATATTTAACATACATGTGATATATGGTCATCATTTTGAGCATTAGCAAATTAAGGATGGTTTTAAGGGCCCATTCCTTGGTAGATGTACACATAAAATTTCACATTACATATTTTCATAAGGAGCTCATGGTCCATTTCTGGGGCCCTAAACTAACATACATGCCCTCCATAAGGAATTTTGGCTTTTAAGTGTAATATTGTTAATATTTTGAGGTTTAAACTACCAAGGATGGTTCTCAACTCATGTCACGTGGTTTGATGTGAAAAGAAATGGTCTTATACCATAGCATTTACTTGGGGCTCATAATCCATCCATTGGGACATAGGCCTCTGCTGGGGATAACACTTTGTTGGTGTGGTGTCTTTGCATGTTAAATTGCGATATTTAGTTTGTGCAAGCAAGTTAGGAGAATTATAGAGTATGGTTCTTGGTGCAAAGGTCATGGATCTTGATGATTGTTTTTGTCAATGATTAGATCCAATAACACACTTCATTCTTGCTTCGATTGGAGGTGTGTGGGGCTATGCACTCAGTGATCATAGGGAGATATGCACTAATTTTACATTGTTTGTGAACATGATGTTAGGATTATTAATCCTCCCTTGTACAAATTTGGTCATATGTCTAAATCAGGATTCATGTCTAAATCGAGAGTCCATCTAGTCTATTTATAGTCATTAGCACCATTGGTTAAACTTGACCAAATTGGGGCACATGTTTCAGTTACCAAAGTGTGGGGAACACTAATTGAGGCTCATTGCCACTTATTGCACTTGATTGCATAAGTTTAGGAGTCTCCTAGATCAATCCCTACAATTTAGGAAGCAACTGGGAGTGCCGAAACCAACCAAGGTCAGTTAACTTAAGTTGATGACTAGTCAAGACAAGTTAGGAGTCAGTTACATTCAGTTCTAGCTCTCTACATTCAGTTAAATAATGGTTTAATTAATTGCACACATGTGGGGCGTTTTTCTCACCTACCACAGTCAGTTAACCATTATTTAATACTAAATGTAACAGTTGGTTGTGTTTTAGAACTCCGGTTATGATTTAGACAAGGACAGTTAACTACTGGGTCCTTAACTTAAGTTGATGACTAGTCAAGACAAGTTAGGAGTCAGTTACATTCAGTTAAATAATGGTTTAATTAATTGCACACATGTGGGGCGCTTTTCTCACCTACCACAGTTAGTTAACCATTATTTAATACTAAATGTAACAGTTAGTTGTGTTTTATAACTCCAATTGTGATTTAGACAAGTCTTGGTTACCTACAGTCAAGTAGAGTCATCAATTCGAACTTCCTCATGTGGATTCGAATTGCTTATGGCTATTAAATCCATTTTACATCATTGTAATTATTATCTAAATTACTTTTTGATTAATGAAAGCATTCACAGCCGCAAGCCTTTTGCACTGTTTCATTCTTCAATTGCTGAGTAAATTGTGAGATCTTCTTTGTGAGTTTTGTTTTTGTCTACAGATATATATGCTCAAATTTACATGGTATCAGAGCCTCGGTGGACAAGACTCCTCTCCTCCTTAGATCTCCAACCGGATCATTTTGTTTGTTTGATTGTGTGACAGGTTATCAGGTTTTCTTACAGCATTCGCTACAAGTAGCCTCTACTTCTCATTGCATTCACTACAGCAGCTTAGTTCTTCCTATTACTTCGAAATGGCTCATCAAATAGAGCCTCTCACTCCCTTCAACTATCACCAGTGGAAGGATGACATGAAAGTATTGC